>JAAAKL020000081.1:48671-61406 GCA_010016065.2 Carybdea cf. marsupialis auct. non (Linnaeus, 1758) | reverse complement strand
TCTTCATCTTCACTATCCTGTTCCTCACCCTCTTCATCTTCACTATCCTGTTCCTCACCCTCTTCATCTTCACTATCCTGTTCCTCACCCTCTTCATCTTCACTATCATGATCTTCGTTATATTTATATTCTGATAGTGTTATCACTGACCTCAATGATCATCTGACAGGTCCGGCTTTGTACTTCTGTCATAGAACTTTTAAGATAGCGCATGGTATCCTCATGGTTACCTGAAGAAACAAATGTGAAGAAAGAGATCAGTCGTGAAGACTACAAGAAATGTATTTTCGAAGATACCACATAAAAATATGGTATGAATCAAATACGACCTCATCTCTTCACGTAGAACATCTCAACATCTCATTTCGTACGTCATTCTCTCTTCACTTTGAACATCATAAAAACATCATGCCATGTTATGATAATGTTGCTAAACTATTAATGCCATTTGACACTTTTTTCTGGCATATTTTCCCTCGTAATTTGTTGGTTTTGGGTTCCAGTTGGTTGCCTGATGAAAAATATTTGTGACTTAGCACCTAAAAAGAAGAAATCGCACAATCTCATTCAAGTGGTAATGCTGATAAGAAAAAGGCCAGTCTTTCATTTATGACTTTTTTTTGGTTCAGGTCCCTTTAAACTTTCTAAGTGACTTTGCCAGTGATGGCAGCCTCACAGAGGGTAACAAATACGGGATCGCAGAGAATATGGGCTGTAAAAAACACGAATCTAAGGTTATAATATTTTCTCATTCTTAAAAATAACAGTATAAGGAATGGTTTGTCGTAATCATCACACTCAACATGTAAAGGTGTTTCTTAAAGAAGGTGCAACTTGCCCTTTTAATATCGTACGAAGGAAATGTTCGTAAAGAAACGCAAAACAAGACTGAAGCCGCACAGAGCTCATCGAATCGTAATGCTTCTTATAAAAATATGGGCATTCAGAAAAGAACACCGTTCTTTCTGACGAAAAACGATTCTTAAAAGAAGTACGTTATCTTGTAATTTTAATGAAAGGGATTGTGGAGAAGACAACGAAGTACCTTAGAGGTAAAAACTTAGTCGGTAAAAAGTGACTAAATTATGACTTAGTGACCAAAGTTTTTTTACCGACCAAAGTTTTAGCTGACGAAGTTTTCCCTCTAAGGTATAAACGTTCCACATGAAGCAGTTAGAGAAGATTGAATTCTTGTCGGTGCCCGTGCCTACTGGTTAAAGGAGAGAGTAAAACATATGGTCAAGATATTTTCTCGGGAGAAAAGCCAGAGCTTTTCAACAATATCGTACAGGAGAACACATTGGGGAGAACATAAACTTCATGATGAAAGCATGTTTTTGATGAGATGAACATCTGCTTATAAAAGAGTCACGTGTTTTTGCTGTACTTCGTAACTTAGACTTCTTGGCCCAATGGTAACAGAGTGGGGGAAAGTGGGATAAGATGAATCATTTTTAGATTTATTGACATGGAGGCCTTGATGAAAAGATCATTGTGTCATTGGAGATGTGTGATGGCTCACTAGGCACTAACTACCATTTTCATGCAAAATAAATTTTCTACTAAACACATTTTAATTCGTTTAAAAGACAGAAAAATGTTTTTAAAGTTTAACTTGCCCCCACTCATCGGGGTAAGATAAATCTCACTCACCATGAAGCAATGGTAAAAATCAGAACAGTTTTGAAAATCAGAGTATTGATCGGTTTTATGGTCTGCCGCACTCGTATAATTTGGGAAAGTTCGCATATCACATAGAAAGAGTGGGGTTTAGAACTGTATCAGGAGTAACGGTTTTAGGATATGGTGGACAGGGCTTTCACCTCAAAAAACATTTTTAAGTCGATTTCTCCTTTTTCAAAAGCTTTCTCAGTAATCTGAGAAAGGATGAGGAATCACAACTAACCACCCAAATAAAACCAAAACCCAATTTATCAAAAAAATGTGAAAACTCACAACAAAATGAAAGGGCTGTCAGTCATTTTGATCGCATTCATTGTATACACACGCTGCACTTCATATAAAATCATTCCACATGATAGGCACTGTGAAAGCCCCATATTATGTGAGTTATATGGGTTGAGGAGATATTGATAATAACACTTTTCTTTAATAGGGCCCCGCGTTGGAAAAGTACCCACGGCCCCACACGTCGGGAAACCTCCCCTGTGTAACGTATCGCTATGGATACAATGACTCAGCACATTGACGTATCAAATGAATAATCGCCTGTGCTTGGAAGTCGACTTTTAGTACCAAAATCACTACTGACAGTTTATGTCGAAGTCACAATAAAAACTAAACTATTTGAGTGACAACATGAATTGATACATTTATAAATAAGGAACGAATGGAGATAACATAATACAAATTGCTGTGAAGAAAAGTTTATTCCCACACATATGACGCCGCCGCTTGCCGATCTTGTGTAGGAAGGGAAGTCATAACGTTCACCAACTCATACGAAGCTGTTTACTTCAAGTAGGCTGGCCTACTCGCGATTTCATTCCCCAGGTTGTTTTACGCAATCCTTTTAACGTGTTTACTTTTCATTTCCATTGCAATGAAGGCGGTCGGGGTGGTGAGCATACAGTAAATAACAGAAGTGACGGGAATGGATGTAAACAACAAGGGGGATAGACGAGTATTAAAAGGATTACGAGGATCTGTTTATTATCAGATCTTTCAACTACCGTATAGCGTTTGACATGTTACCTAACGCCTACGACTTGCAGACAAGGCTTTATTGATTGTACTGCACGCAAAAGAGAGGAGTAGGGTTTTTGGGAGGTGGCAGGCTGAGTCCTGCTGCTATTTTGCAACCTTCATTGCGGGAGGAGCTGGGGGCTCCTGAAATCTCTCTATTAACAGAGTTACTACGTATAAGTTGTAGCCATGGCTGCAGATCTTGGACAATTTGACTTTTCTGGTCTCAGAAGTGTGGGGGGGGATAAAGCAGCTTTTGTCGAAAAGTGAGGGGGACGAGTCCCTTGTCCCCCCAGAATATACGCCCAGGTTTGTAGCCCATTTCTATTAGGACTGCTGCAATTACTTGCAATTTCACAGTTTTCTGTCGCTCTCCCTTGTGTACCAACGTCTACCCTTGGATAATAAATTGCTTAATACGTGAAAGCATTATAAATGTTCACCGGATTCTCGAAGCTTCTTAATCTCTTTGGGCGTGGTCGATGTTTTATGCCATAACCAATGACCCCCATCCCATTATTTTCCCAGAGCATCACTGTGTACAAGACGTCTATAGAAGACTGATAGCAGAAGATGAACCCTTGCTTTCTCAGCAACAGAGATTTTAAAACATGATCTCTATCAGCAATCAGTTTATCCGTTGGGGGACTCCGTTGGGGGATTCCTCGAGCGCAAGGCATTCCACTGATTCTTCTCATCAAACGAGTGTAACAAACAGCGTTATCTTTCAGTCTGGGAATGCGATTGTGAAACGTTTTAACAAAGTAGCCCTGGACAAAAAACGTTATTTTGAAGGGACTTTCGGGAAGATCGTTTAGTTAAACATTAGGTTTTACCAGTAATTTTGGGACTCCTAAAATAGAATTTATATATTTGATACCGATAGATACAATTATTATGAAATACTCAACGAAACAATCTACCATTACTATTGGCAAACAAATCGAGTCATGATTACCAAGCTCACGAGACGAGTGTTGTATCATACCATGTAACAAAGGAGTTTAGTCTGTGTTGAAACCTAGGTTTGTAGCCAATATCGCTTTTACAGTTGTGGACACGAAAGTGGCTGTTTGTTTCGAAGCATTACGAAAGTGGTGTTTTAAACTCTTTTTTACACGAATTACTCAGATTATAATATCAGAGCATGGTTCATTGATGACCGATGTAAACAAACCCACGTGTGTACTCAGCATTTTCTAAGTCAGGATGATCTAAGCGTTTGCTGTCACATCATCATAGAATAGTATCGTATATTTTCAGAACATTTGCTTATTTTTCTGCCTACAAATTAAGACACGGCATTCTAGAATATTCTCATAAGACCCAAGAAATAAGCTGTAAATTCTTTTGTCATATCAGAATAGAAGAGAGTTGGGTTAGAGAGTAAGGTTATAGTTCAGCCTAATCTCGACAAATGTATCGTCAGGATAAATGGTCGTCAAGAATACATCGAGAAAGGAGATTTTATGACTACTTCTTGGATCGGAGGTGTTTGTGCGCTGGGTGAAATATTTGTGGCTCATTATCGGAACCAAGCCCTCTGCATCATATGTCCGCAACAGAATTTGATGTTACTTCTGCCTTCAATCGAAATATAATTCCATCAAATGCAAAGGATGATTACCCATGATCCTTCACCATAATCTTAATGATAACAGAATTATGAAAAGAGTCGGAGCGGCAGAGTTTCGACCTACTTAGAATTTTGCCTGGGAAATCGTTAAAACTTGGCGGACCTTAATCATTGCCTTCTGCTCTGCAAAATCTTTGTATCTTGGTTATGTTGCAGACCATCCTGCTTTTAGTATACAGGAAATCCGTCTGCAGTAGCACTTAACAGTTATTATAATACTTTATTGTATTTATTTATTTTATATTATATTATTTACGACAGTTCCCTTATTGATAACAGCATTATTTTGCTGGCAAGGTTACCTAGTATAAATAAGTATTATTATTGTTGTTATTTTTCTGGACAATCCTTCGTTTCAGCCTCGCTTTAACCCATTTTCATCATCAAGTGGCCGTGGTACACATCGATAGTCAAGACGGACCATTCTGCGTTACCTCGTTCTCTATGTCAAAGCCACTCGAATTAGTTGGTACTGTTGCATAGGTATAGACAGTTTGCTAACCGTTGTAAATAACCCTCAGTTGTCATGATTAAACATGTCGCATAGGGATTAAATAATGCTAAGTTTCAGTATCCTCGTGTGCGGTGGTTGTCTTGGAAACGACAGACCATTTTTTTGAAGCATCGGTTTCTTTGTTTAAATAATTCGTACCGGACCACACCAGTGTTATTCTATGAAAAATGTTTCATACATAAATAGTGAACACGAAGTCTTATCTTTATTTCTCTTTGATACCGATACAATAGATGCAAATATAAAACATGTTGTCGAGATGCAAGTGACGCATTTGCAAACAAGACAAAAAAATGAACGATATATTTAAACATACATTGTCTAAGAATATACGCACCATGTGATTGTAGCAGCATTTTAGTGATTAGAACCATTTTCTTTACCGAGATTATTGACGCTTACAGATGGTGATTTACTTCATCAGCAAAGGTTAAAAAATCGACTGATGTCTCCCACGTGTCGTGTCCACACGTGCTTGCATGTGGCACGTGATATAACTCGCGGAGATGGACAATGCGCGCAGTCATTTTCTTGGTTTGTACACAGGGGATTACACATGTTAACATAAGCGTTTCAGTTCCATTATCACACTCTATTTCTATCCAGCTCTATCTCTCTTCTTACAGGAACTCAAGTTTCTGACAGAACTTGCTCTGCGGTTGCTGGTCATATCAGTCGGAATAAATGTCCTAGCCAACTGACTCTCTTAATTTTCATCTATTCTGACCTTACATCGAAAACACACGATGGCAGTGAGTGATACAAAATGGCAGCTGTAAAATCTCAAATCGATGGCTTTGAGGGTACAGTGCCGTAACTACTGGGGGGCTAGGGGGCTATAGCCCCCCAATAATTTTCAAGTTGATTGAAAGAATGTTCACAGAGTTTACGTACCGTCAGTTCCCTTAGAGCGTAAGAATATGTTCTGCTTGATATATTGAGAAGTCTACTATGTTATCCCGGTCTTAAATACAAGGCAATTTTAAGGCATTGCATAGGCAAACCATCCTTTCTCGACCACGCCCTCGACCACGCCCATGGGAAATGGAAAGCCCGGTTTAGCCCCCCCAATAATTATTTCGTGGTTACGGCACTGGGGTATGACAGTTTGGATCGAAAAAGAGCATTTGAATATATTTTATTTGGTTTATCAAAGGACTCCAAATGGAATGGAAATCGTAGTTAAGGTCACGATAAAGTCAATAAAGTTTGTTTTAAACAAGAAGAATGGAAAGAAAAGAAGGAAGTGCAGTAAAGAAGGAGAAGACTGCATACAAAGAAGAAGTGAGTGGCGAGCGACAACAAAAACTAAGAATAAAGAGGATAGGAGTTGCGAACAACTTCCCGGTCGTTCGCAGATAAACAGGACATTTCGCACTCACGTGTGAATCTTTATATACAGTACGGGAATATATGAAGATGTAAGCACATATTTTAAATACTACGAGAGAGATGCTAATTTGCTTTCATTACTGTAAGTTGTTCATATCTAGTACTACTTATCTGATAAGGTATTATTTTTGGACCAAATATAGGTGACCTTGGAGGATGTGAGGAACTGCAGTAGCGCGAGTTTTTGCAGCCTATCAGATCAAACTAACGTTATGGTGAGGTCTCTTGGTCTCCTTGATTGGACTTCGATACTTCGATAAAAATGACAAGATTCACGATGTCAAGCCATCTAAAACTTATCTTCAGTACTGACCTCAATTTTAAGGTCAGATATGGACGGATTACGAGATTTACTTTTCCGAGTAGCTGGGGACATCCCCCAGTCTCTCCTTGGTCACGCTACTGTTTTTAGATGGCGTTGGGGAACAAAATTTGAGTCGCTACAAGAAATCTCATAGAGGGGAGGCGGGTAAGCGAGAAGTCTTAGCAGAGTACACAATGTGCAATAGTGATACAAATGTTGTAGAGGATGAGTGCATTAAGGGATTATGAAACTCTTTGGTGCAATGGTTTTAGAGGACTGACAAAATACATTTTTATTTTTGGCGAGGAGATATCGCAATACTTTCTCGATCAATAGGAATTTGAAATACTATTTTCTATGGCGTTACGCATGTCAACTACGGAGCATTTTTATCGGTTGACAGCGTTATGCAAATCAGTTGTATTTCCAAGTGATTTCTGTGTAAGCACGTGAGGGAGAGTCGTCCCTAGAAGCTGGTGACTGTGATTGAAATAGTAAGTTGTTTGTGGAGGAATGAGAATCAGAGTTTAGAGTTGACATTAGGAATCGAAAGTATTCCGTGGATTGCAGTTTCTTACATTGCCCGGCTACCCTGACGTGCTTTTCCATTGGTTCTTGATTGGGCTTCTTCATTATTATGGATACCAACTCCCAGATTTATTTCCGATGCAAAAGTGTTGTTTTCAAACCTACAGCCTTTCATGGCCTCAGCCACGAGGACGTGGGACTAAGGATTAACAAGTTTGAACGCTACTCCAAATTTTACGGATGGAGTGCCAACAAGCACCTTAGTGTTATTCTGATACTTTTGAGAGGCAAATACATAGTCCTGTTAGAATTGCTGTAAACTGTTAACACGTTTTATTGTTCTATATATGGTTATATGTGGAGTCATGTGATATGAGCTCCAGGCTCCATCTGCTTGTATAAATAGGATTGTAATCGGGAGAAAAGGGAAGGATTAGACGAAGCATTGCATGATAGCAAGGAATGATCTTTGAAGTGTAAATAGATTCTTACGGTTTATGAACCACTGACTGTCTTCATTGATAGTATTCTGACCAGGTTTACAACAAGAATTGTGGAGATAGGCTAGTCGCTGTTTGCACGTGGCAAATACCAGCGTGGCAGACTCATCCCGGATCAATGGGTGTTCGGTGACTATGAACCGGCGACAAAAGAGGGATTTGTGTTTCCCGTACAGAGAAGAGGCCATCCTCATTCCCATTATACATCAGTGGGTTCGCTTGGGGATAGAGATCTGGAGTGATAAGTGGGCAGCAGATGCAAGCCTTCAAGGACAAGGTTACCAACACAGCATTGTTAACCACACTACCACTTTGCGGATTCCGACACGCTACAAATCGTGTTGAGGCAGTGTGGCAACGTAGTAAGTCCGAATTTAAAGCTATGCTTGGTCCTACACAACGGAGTATGGTACACGACCTTCTTTTCGGAGCAGATGTGGTGTCAGAGATTTACAGAATCGCGGTTCTTATAGGAGCAGATGGTCACTCTATATCCTGTATGATGTCTACATGTAATTGAGTATTGCAGTGATAACATATTATTGTGAAACTATGATGTCCGAGCTGGCAAATAGCCCGAAAAAGATATCAAATTGTGTTCTATTTTGTCTGTAAAGTTTATAGGATTAGGTGAGAAACGCGAGAAGCGAAAAGTGGAAATTTTACTGGAGGGTGCGAAAAGGAAGTAGCACCCACATTAGTGTTACTCTATTACATTTTGAGAGGTCATCCCTAACCTGGCTACAGACTCTGCCAGAAAGAACCAAGAAAATTGCCCAGATTTCCTTCTCCGACAGGAATTATACTCACATCGTGATGGTATATACCGGTGTATCTTCCTACACTAAGAATATAATACAAAAGGGCAACTCGCCTTGGCCTATCTAGAACTAATGAATATTTTTACAGCTGGGCTAAGTGACGAGTTATGAAGCCATGTGATGCTTCCGCTTCACTCCTCATTTTAAGCAATACTACGCTTACCACGGTTACGGGATCCCGTCAAAAAGTCCACTGCACCCTCTATAATAGGAACTTCTGTCGAACAGTATAGAATTGCAGAGCTTGAAAGCCCCTTTCACACTTTCTTTTCATTGACATCCCATTCCTATTCTGTGTCAGATATCTACCTATATTGCGTACGTTTGGTGATGTGAGAATGAGAAAAGGGGGAAGAGTGTACTTGGTTTCAAATCGACTAAACTCTGCGTGCAATCGAAACCAAAGCCTTAAACAGTGTTCATGTATCTCGTTACATTAAGCATCCCGTATGAGAAAAACTCATGGCAGCATAGAAGAAACCACTTACTAAGGAAAAATGTATGACATTTTTATGACATAATAGAATTTTGGGGGCATTTGTGTTGAAACAATACATAATCAAAGAAAGTATACTTCTTTTGCTTGGATTTAACCCCGTTCATATCTGCTTGACGTAAGTGCTTCAACTGCCTCCACAGCTTGCGAACTTTTGGACTCGACCCGAGTTTTATGTGTAAAACAGGTGTTCTGTCTTGGAACAGAAGCCAAAGAGGACACTAAAAGTATCTAGTTCGACTATCCATGTTCTTATCACGATTCAATTACATCTCTGCATGGCTGCTAGCGTTCAGCCGCACATGCTGTCATCTACACAAACTACACTACAACAAAAGTTAATACATTGACTACAAACAAAGCAACACCCAACAAAGGAAACACTAATTACATCAATCACATCAATCATTACGGAAGAACTCAACACGTAAACAAAAATAAGGCTCCCATAACACATAGACGTATAAAGGGCCCCTAATATGTCGATGGTAGTAGGCCTACATAGCAACAACAATAAGTTACGAACGAACCGTTTATTTCTTTCATTTTCAACGGAAGTGATAACATGTTCTAGGAGGACACGTTTTGAAAGTTTGCCTTACTGATATGTCACATAATGTTTATCTTATGTTCATAAATCTATCATGTTATTCGCAATGCAATGATAAACAGACAGTCCAAACAAATTAAAAGAATGCCTGGTCTCCGATAAGCATTCTTGCTGATGAATCCATGGGTTCTATTTCGTTTACAATAAAATTAAAATCGCTTATACCGTGTGAAACATCAATGTACTGTGTGTCTATCGCTCACGGATCTTCATTTTTCATATGACATTGACGTCATAGCTATAGCAACAATCTCTCCTATACTTTTCAATATCATAAAAACTGTTCTAGCCTCCCTCACACACTCAACTGTCATCCGAACTCGGGGAACTTGAACAACCCGCTTTAAACCTCACAAGTCCTTTTGCGTTCCTTACTTCTCGCTCACCTCGTTTCAATCCAATAGATAAACCCAACATCCTTCCAGTGGAACCGCACATGCAGGCTCTAAATGCTGAAACAGCTTGGGATTTGTTTCCAAAATTATCAATTTCACTACTCCTGCTTCCTTTACTTCACCTCTAAGTTGTCCAAGCGCCCTAAAACAGAATTGTCTTTTTTATATTTTTAATAGTCTTCAAGATACGTTCATGACGCTCTGTACTTAGCTTTCCTAGTCACCATGAAAATAATAGGCTACTTTGCTCGACATATAACTCTGCAAACAACTGTTGCAAGCAAGACAGTATCATAGTGACCAGAAAGCGTATTAAGATATTAACCCTCAGCCCTAATCCAGAGACAAGACTCATCTTGAATAACAGCTGTCTTCCTCAACCGGAGACATGTGCCAAAGGTCACACACGGTACTGTCACACTCATAAACAAGAGTTGATTAAGGTGCATGATTCATCAGATGCGCTAAACTAAAAAAGGGAGTATATAGTTGACGGTTTTCCCCCCTGTTTCCGGCCATTTTAGTAATTTTTAAAATCAACTCAGACCAATTTGGTAGTAGATTTGCCAGCTAACTTGAAAAGCAAGCTATTAAGATGCTATACTTTAACTTACTTGCAAATTATACATATGAGTCAGTCATTTCATAAACCCTCTTCCTATATATCAGTCGAACCCTTAGCACTATTTGCATTCTTTTAGCTGGTATTTATGCGTATCATAAATGCATTCCAGGTCTACAGGACTTCCAGGATAACAGTGTGCATATGTATATACAATACCACTGAGAAATAATCCCATCAAAACATTCGAAATAATAATTTTTTTTAAAAACTTGAGATATCTATCTTCATACCATACTAAGTTACATTTGAATACTCACATCAGCAATGGCATATTCAAATGATTATGACATAGTCGTGCCTACAGAGCAAAATGACCAAACAAGTAAATCCGGATTGTGCCATTCCGAATCACGTTTACAAAAGATAAAATAAGTTGTGTGGATAATACAAAAAATTTTTTTTTTAATTATTAAAACTTAAGCTAAACTTCAATGCCATTTATTTGTTTATTCTCATTTAACATTCTCACTGTAGTCGCCCGGCAAGCTCATTGGGGACAGCGAGATTTCTGGGTGGATTTACAATGAAATAGCAACTTCCACAACAGAAAAAAATGGAAAAAAAAGAAAGAAAGAACGCCTACATCTTAAGAATAGTCCAAAATAATAATAATAATAATAATAATCCAAAATATTGATAAGGATGGTAATGATAATAATAGTGATGGTGATAAGGAAGACGAGACACAAGTTAAAGTCGTTGAACGAAGATGCTGAAACTAAAACGGCCCTTCCAGCTTTTGTTGTCTTTCAACCTTACTTCCAACTACTTGATGATTCAGGACTTAACCCTTGCATACCCCCCTGCCGTCTATCGTTACCTTGTAGAAAGGGAGTGGACTCAAAGAAAAGCTCATGGAGATGGAAACATTCCGTGATATTCTGTACAGACAGGTTGATACCTTGCAAGCCTTCTTTGATAGCTGCGCAGAGAAGTCCGCGGAGCAAGAAGAACTTCGGCTCGATTTAAACGAAGATGATGACTTTGATGGAGGTTTGTATCAGTTCCGAATTTTTTCATGTATTTAAATTTCTGAATTTACCTTTCGCTTTCACCTGAGTTGTAAATTTGGTTAATAGGTAGGGCTGCATTTAGTTTATATAGGCCGATCCTGATCGGTTGAAAACAAAAGGCAATGGCAGTAATTGTTTGACAACCAAATTCAAGATCGCAGAGCAATGCGTATGTAAGGTCTGCTGAAGCAATTCCAAGCTGTTGAAGATCAATAGTTCTCATTGCTGTCTCAAGGGGACCATAAAAGCAGTACTTTTGTTATTTAAAAATTTTGATATTAAGTTTCGATTCTGAAACGAAACTCCATATTTGCCGAACCTGCAGAATACGACAACCCTTTTCTTACTCTGTGTCAGCAATTTGCCTACATAGGACAACCTGAATCAAGATTGGTGTTCAAGTATTGCAGGCATAACCCGATGTTGCAAAAATGGCGCTGAAAGTGATGTTTCGAGGGGTTTTTCACTGCTTAAAATCCAATCCCAAATGCTATTATATGGGAATTGCACTGCAAAGGAAACAGCTCACCGTTGAAGGGTGCGAAGGAGGTGTATCTATTCCAGGAACATAAAAACGCTTCTCGGAGGGGAGTTGATGGCGTCATCATTGTTTAAATGTGCAAAATCTATCTAATGATTTTACACGTGAAAAACTTTGGCAACATGAGAGAGGGGGCAGGTGCATCCCATTGAATTATATTATGAAGGTGACTGATTTTTTCTCTTGAATGATAAATGTAGAGTTTAAAAAAATCTATTATGTAAATAGCTAGTTGTTTTTTATTTTATTAGAGACTATGAGTCATCAAAACAGTAGTACGGAGACTTCCACGTTAAGATTACTTTGAAGTGTGATAACCACTGTTTTGACTTTTTATCCCGTAAATTATACTTATTTTGACCAGCCGTTTAGTGATGTTTGAATTTTCTGACGATCCCTCGTTTGTCGTAGTCCCCTGTCTATTATCATTGTTATGGTACACGGTTGAGGTGTATGATCTCCAGGTCTAGGGTTCAGTGGCTTCGTCACAGTTCCTTCGGATGATGAGATACAAGTGTGTTAAATTTTAGCTCGAGATTTTTCAAGAAGGGGGGGGGGAATTTCTCGCGATTATCTGAAAAACAATCAGAAATTAAATTTAAAAAAACAAGCTTTTTCCTGCCAAAAATAATGAGCAACATTAAAACTTCTAAC
>JAAAKL020000081.1:0-48661 GCA_010016065.2 Carybdea cf. marsupialis auct. non (Linnaeus, 1758) | reverse complement strand
GGGGGGTGTGGGGGGGGGAGGGGGCGGGGGGGTGGGGGGGGAGGGTGGTGGGGTGTGGGGGGGGTGGGGGGGGGTGGTGGGGGGGGGGGGGGGGGGGGGGGGTCAAGATTTCTCAGTTTCTAAAACTGTTCCTTTTCTGCTGCTCGGGACTGGCATTGAGTAAGATCCAGTAGAGGAACATATCAATAGCACCAGAGCCCTCCAGTGAGCCCTCCAGAAACCCTCGATGCAGGTACCCTAATAATCTTTTAAGTAGATTAAAGGGACTCTAAGTCGAATTTGGGCAATTTTGTGAATAACATCTGGTAGTTTTTACTGTTTCTCTGGGGCAGTTTTAATATTGCTCCCCCTGTTTAACAGGCACAACTGGTTGAGAGACTGCTAATGGAAATTTGAAACGTTCATGAAACTTATTGATAACATTACCTTTTCGGACAGTGATGCTATTTTAAACTATTGTAATGGTAATTCCTTAATAGTGAATATTTTATCTTCAGTTAAGACGTTTCAAAGTTTCTTGTTGATAGCTGTGCGCGATTCCGATTCTTCATTGGTTCGAGGTGCGTATTCACTATTTGTATCCTAAAGTGGGCATACTTACTGAAAGAGCGCGTTGCTGTGAAACCAGGCTCTATTTCAGTCATTTACTACATTTGAAAGTAGAAGGAAATAAGTGTTGATCTCTCTCGAAGAAAATTAGGGCAGGGTGGGCCAACCGACTTAAATTCAAAGTTAGCGGAGATCGATCGGCATTTCCAGAATTTAATTTGTTGAAACTGTTAGCAGAAAGGCTTCACGCAATACGCAACTCAATGATGTCAGAACTATACCTTTTGGAATATGTTTCTGAGGAATTCGAAAAACCTTGCATTGCAGATGATGAAATGGACGAGTTATCAGCAACCCCAACGCCAGCCAGAATGTTTTCGATGGAAAATGGCTCAACGCCGTCATCTAAGTCCGTGGATCCGAATCTACTGTCATCAGGAATCGACTTTAGAGGGGAAGCGATTACATTCAAAGCTACAACAGCGGGCATTCTAGCAATCCTGTCGCATTGTATTGATGTTATGACTAAACGCGAGGAGCAATGGAAGCGACGACTAGAGAAGGTAGGTCTTTGATTACTCGTAAGTCTCAAAGAGAGTCATGCAGGTTGAGGTTAGGAGACTTGAGACCTACCCAGAGTCAACCTGGTTGTGTGTTGAAGGCAAAACACTGTATTATCTTATAAGAATACCCTTTGCCGGTCGTTGGAATGAATGCCGTATTCTAAGAGATTCGGTGGACGCCTTGTTGTTACATGCCTTTTCGTTACATGTCTTTACTTTATCGGGGACATTGCAACTTAACAGGAATCCCAGAGAATTGATTGCATTACCGGCTATATTCTTAACGTTATGTTACTTTGAATATACACGTTGTAGATTATGTTCGCCGTGGTCTAGTGGTTAAGGAATCAGACTCGAACCCCGCCTAGCCCGATATAAAGACTATCAGTTGGGGAAGGCAACGGGAGACCACCCCTGTAAATGTTCTCTCTCCCCAGGACATTGCTCACTCTGGCTGGGCAATAGGCTACGCTCGAAATCGAGTATGCCACCAAGAAAAAAAAGATTAGGTTCGTAGAAAGGGCCAAATTTTTACGACAGTGCCACTAAAGTTTCAAAGTTTGTTCTTCCAGATATCATTGCATTAGCAGCAATCACATTTTACAAGGCTTATTCATTAGAAAAGATGATGATCATTTATGAAGTCGTGCAAAGGACCCACAGGGGACAAGGTAGAATGATTTGTGAAACGCCAGTAGAAAGTTCGACAGTTACTCGAATCAAAAGCAATTATGTCAAACCTTCTAATTTGACGGCACCACGAGTAGAACTCAGATGAGATAGACCTACGAGGAAGTGATCTTTGTCGCAGAATTAAAGAAAATTTGTAAAACCTTATAACGGGGTCGCTTCCCGAAACAGATATCGAAACAATTTGAAAACAGCAAAATCTTTAAAGAACCTGAAGTTTTAAAGCAACATGACTTAAAGCGAAGCCGCGAAATTTATATGAGAATGTAATGTGGAAAACTTTAATTGCAAGAACTTCTTTTTTCAAATCCATAATTACTAAATTTTGTACAAAAATTTAATACAAAAAGTTTATTCAATTTAGAGGAATTCGTGAAAATCTATTCCCAGGTGAGTTGGTAACCGCAGAATGTGGTAAATTCAACCAAATGATACATAACAGAAAACGATTCTGTCAATTACGTTAGCTGGTGGGTACTTAAATCCCCGCTGTGCAATCTTAACCTTCAGTATCATGAATTGAAAGTACGCTTCTTCTGAAACCTTATTTTGGGCACAAGTACATTGGTGTGTCTGTATTGTATGGTAAGGTTATCCTTTGCAGACCACAGCTATATCAGGACTGCAGTCAATTTGTGGCGAAAAACTTGGTACCCAATGCAAAATTATCCTAATCTATATCCCGAGATAGTTTGGACAAGCGTTCAGTAACAGACGTCTAATAAGATTAGGTTTAGGTTTGAAACTGTTTCATATTGCTCTGTTTTGTAAGTCGATGGTCTGTGCCATGTTGTCGTTTTCGTTTCAACGGAAAAGACTAAAGGAAGTAGCTTCTTCTCCACATAATTGTCTGCAGAAAAGCGAGTAAGTCTTTCACAACAGTTTACACTGTAGTACAAGGTGTTAGATGACCAAATGCTCTATAGATTTCTTCCTTATTTTGTATTACTATTACTAGCTTTATCACATGCCTTCTTGTCAGAGGTTTAGCCACACGGCGCCTTCTGTGACTTTGATGTCGGGAATTCCAAGCTGCGAGGAAGTTTTAGTTACTACACTTTCCATTTTGTAGCTCTTTTGTTGAAGACACGGTATGCGTTTCGCTCTCTTCTAATGTGCTAAATGTACAGTGGACGTTAACCTGTTATCTCCTTTGTTGCCAAAGATCAGTGCATACGCGCTCTTTTTATAAATACCATGATTCTTCTTCACAAAGATAGCTTCAAAATTGTGATATTTGAGCATAATTTTGGATTTGATTTATCCGATGATTCCCAATTTACACAAACCATTTGGAGAAAGTAAAGGATAGGCTACATAATGCAACAAAATTTTCATACAACAATTCAGCCATTATATTTATGAAGACGGAGTGCTAGAGTTGTCACATTGTAGTTGAATACGCCATAGAAATGCCTTGTTTACGATTTCTATACCTTGGTTGGATGGTCAGTTTTGACGACGATGGTAAATGCTGCCTTCTGGAATTGAATGCAACAAAGGATATGTCTTTGTAATACATCTACCGGAAGATATCAACTTTCTCTTCGAATTCCATTCGACCAATTCTTCACACATCGAAATGTAAACAGTTTTAAAAGCGTTTCCGAACTTGAAAAAATGAAAGCGACTGCCGTTAAAATATTTACGTCCACTGTTAACGTTGCCACCAAGAACATGATTTCCAACGCTTACTTGGAGTCATTTTCCGTGCCTTACGCGCGGTGAATTTTATTCAAGCATGTACCGCATTTCCTCGACTTTAGGACGCGCTTTAAATTTATCTCGTCATCTTTCAATGCGGCTTACACTTAGAGGCGGCGTGTGAACAAGGGAGGTCTACGTTTTTGGATGTGGCAGTTGATATATGCGACGCCGTTGGTTACATAAAGCAAGTACTTGTAGAATGTTTTTGCTGGCTGTAAGCGAAGGCGATGCTGCGACTAGTTACAGTAAGAATACAAAAGGTGGTGGCAAGGTAGCCCATTAGTGGTGCCATGTAGCACAATGTTGTTTTTGGTTGACATCACAAGTTTTGGTGAATATTTTTCATTATGAGTGGGTTTGAGATAGTAAGCGTTAGTCCTTTGAAACGAGTCAACTCTACATTGGCTTCTGGGGTTTAGAGGCTATGACATAAAATTTAGGACGGTGATCCGCAACATATGGTCCTCGAGTGATGATATAAGGGCCCTTAACGTATTAAGAATGACATCAATTTAATAGGGCCTATTCAACCGGCATCCTTCGCCGGGAGATTCAAACTGTGTACAGCACCTCGCAGGGATGGCATATTGCTGCTGTTTGTAACGCATACCTCTTAGTGGACCTATTCATAACCTGTATCGATTATTGTTAATTTGTACGATAAAAGGGAAGCAAGGTGAAATTTTGGATGGGGCGATTTTTTGTTTCCATGTATTTGACTAGGATAATACCCGTGACATCGGAATTGGGCGAGTTCTGGGCTAACGACCGGATTCATCGAAGGATAATAGTGCTCTCAAGTGCTGTCTAGTGTCAAGAGTCGAGTCCCATGAACATATGTTATGGAGGGCTAGACTCGCCTCGTTTTGATGCTTATCCTGCCCTCGTTTTTTCATAAGAAGTACTAGTGTGTGTTCGCTTGCAATGCGGTTTCGTATATTTTTAGGTTTAGGAGGTCGATGTAGTGAATTGCTTTGGTTCAAGTGCTCCATACAGTACCTTTGTATCACCATTACTAATACACTTGTAAGTTTACTACAAGTGTACATCTTATTTTGAATATTGACTCTTACTTATCTCTCCCTACATTTGATGATACAATTTATTTATCAGGATGTCACTCTTTATTCATATTTTCAGGAGAGAGAAAAGAGAAAAAAATTGGAGGAACACTATAAGGATTTTTTATCAGAATCGAGAAAGCATACCTTCGTCGGGGGGCCTGATTATGAGGTACTATTTTTTACCATTCTCTACTTCTGGTGTCGAGGAACTCTCTTAAAACAAAAAAAAAGTAGCCGACTCTTATGTTCGTGGAGTGAGGGAAGGTTGAAACAAACGCCTCAAGTTATGCGTTATGGCTTGTAGTTAAATTTTGGAGTGGGAGAAATAATAAATGCAGAAATGCGTATGGTATTTCCTGTTTTAATACCACAAGAAAGAACAGATTGGCACATCCCAGAAACAAAGAGAAACTGTTCTTGCAATCAGAACTCACGGTGTAGGTTTGACGTTGTCCATGTAGACAATTCTACACACAGGCAGAATTTTGCAACTTTCCTCACCCTCTGTTGAAACGTTGCACCACCCTGCTAATTCTTATTCGATTGTTCAAGAGCTTACGTGTGTTCGGGGTAGGGAAGTGGTGGTCCATGGAGACACTCCCTTCAGGTCATTGAAATTATAACTTTTTGAATAGAATATTGTTTAATGGTAACGCAAACCCCACACTTTTTGCTTTCTACCAGTAATTTATCAAAGTGTGATTTCATGTAGTCATGTATGGACTGTGTTGCAGGGCAGATGTGTGATGTTTTATTTTGTTACGTTGTTCCAGTCTGGTATCAAATACTTCATATGAAATTCCTCGAAAACAGGTTTTGCTTTTTGTGATCACCTCAAATACTACATTTTTTGCACAATGTTTGCTGCAGTTATGGTTGTTCATCTCAGAATGACAGGGTACGCTCTGTTTCCAATCAGTCATATTATCGTGGATCTGTTCGTAGGTTTGATGTTTTGTTGCTACTGTTAAGTAACCTGTTCACACCCTGTACGTATTTTATATTACTACCAGGAAGGACCATACAGCAGGTTAAGGGAAGAGGAATTCTTCGATGCAGTTTCAACGGCATTAGATCAAGAGGATGAGCAGTCTGTTTCAGTAAGTGCTCTGTTAAGTATTTATTTACTGTTATTGTAATAAATTTCAGATTTCGAGAAAATTCTATTTTAGGGTGTTTATCTATTTCCCGATACTTGCCTATTCACTCGTCCTTTTATCTGTTCATTTTTTTTATTAATAATCGACTTATTTTGTTTATTTTGTTAGTTACTTCTTTTCTTTCTTTTTATGTCTATCTACTCATTTCGTTTTATTTACCGAACTATTAATTCATTACTTTATCAATTTACTTGTCTGTTTATATATTTACGTATAATTTTTTTGGATTGTAATCGTTAGTCTATGGAGGACTCTTTCAATAAATTTGTCTACGAATTGTTTGATTCCATGATATATTCACTTAGCGACCATTCAGTTAGTAATCGATAGAACGTTAAATTAAAGTAGTTTGTTAATTTTATCGCTCATGATGAGCTCATGATGAGACTAAGGCAGAGGACACTAGAGGTTAAGCGGTAACCAGGTACATGCAGGGTGCTACCAAGTTGCAAGAGTCACAGGCAAATGGTAGCCTGCTACGCGTAGCCTGGCAGTAAGCAATGGTAGCGTGCAGATCAGATTAGTTAGATTCCAAGCCATTGTAGCTTACAATGAAACAATGCAAAGGAAGGTTAAAAGTTACATGACATACGCCGGAAAATCATTGTCAACCCCTCGTCTCTTCGTTGACCATGGCTGTAAAGCCAAATCTCCACTAGGCGGAAAATCATTGTAGTCGCTACAGGTTTATAGAACATTTGGCTCTCGCTACCTCTTTCTGTTCGCTATGACTTGGAGATTGTACGAAAGGTAGCGGCCGGAAATGTAGCGGCGGAAGAAAATCGTGGTAGCGGCTACGTTCCCCGCCTATTGGAGATCCGGCTTAAGACACCATCTTTGTTTTGAAATGGAAATAAGCTAAAAAGTTCGAGTTTTAAAGTTTGGTCTGTAGCACAACGTTGGTTACCCACTTGTTACAAGTTGGCTGCAGATGCAGCTTGGTAGCTAGCTACCATGTGATCTCATATGCAAAAGCAAACCGTCGCCGCCTTGAGGCTCCTTCAACATTTCCTTTTCTGCCTTTACAACTTATTGTTGCCCTCTTTAAAGAAGAAATCAACCATAGTTGGATGGGTGGGACAATATCAACCACTTGCGAACCATCTAAACATGTATGGTATAGCCCCATCTGAAGATATAGGTTGCCCAGGACTAGGAACGACAGCTAATCTAAGAAGTACAGTTGAATACATCAGTCTTGCAGGGATACAAGCAAATTTATAGTACACATTTATTTTTACACAATTGATCTTAACGTTTATAATTTTTCATTATCTGTAATTATATTATTCCATTTGTTTAGGAGGTGATACAGAGAGACAAGATTCCACCACCTGGCCCTGCAGATGAAATTATGAAAACACCTGTGCACCGATATACAAAAGAGGTAGTATATCGTTTCTTAAATGCCTTATCGTGGCAGTTTTAATTCAACATATGTGCCGTATCATATGCGACTCCTTGTAATGTTGCACTGAACCTTACAACTATGGTATTGGTGCAATTTCATTGTTATACTCTCCGAAACATTTTTTTAACCTTTGAAATGTATTAAAGGGTAATTATGACCATTTGGCATTTATCAGGCCGCGTTGCTTAAATGAAAGGAGAAGAAAAGAAGGCTTTAAAGGGGAGCCCAGAGGGCATGTGTATTTGGTTGTTAAGAGAGTTTTGTCAGGTTGTGACTACGACATTTGTCTAATTTGTCATTTAGTTCATGTAACTTGGTTCAAATAATGGCCCAGAGGCAACGGCCACCATTTAGGTACATTTGTCGGCAGCGTAGTTCTGGTATATACGCTTTTCTTCTCGAGTATTTCACTGGTTAAAAGTAACTATTGTCAACGGGAGAGCTAATACATCCTTGTTAGTCTTGTTAACTCTCCTTTCATACCGTCTGGAAAATCGTTTCAACAAATTATTTGAATTTGAGCGTGTCAGGAAAACGAAACGAAAAGTAAAATGTCATTCTGCGGGTACCGTTAATGAGACAAAATTAGAAGGAAGTTTTAGTTAAAAATATTCAATCGTCGGCACTCGTAGGGGATCGGCGACGCCACTGCCATTTAGTAAGAATTGAAGTAAGAGTGGCCAGTGGTCATCAAGATGGACATAATTAAGCGTTTTTTCACCTGAGTGACGACTCATGTATTGACGATCAAGTGGTGTTGGTATGGTCCTTTAGTAGGGCAGTAAATGGTTGATCAGAAGTAAGAAGCAAAGAGCATTCGATTACGCCTTTGGGATGAGCAGTTAATTCGACTACCTTGGTCAACTCTTATTCTAGCGCCCTCCACTCGCTCTTTAACAGGTCGAAGCGAAAGTAGTGGAAAATCTGAGCTTAGCAACTGAAAGCGTAGATGACGAATCTTCTTCTTGGCAACTAGTAATTGAAGATGGTGACATGAAGGTAAGGTGCCCAACTTTACATCACTTGATCCTATTGTCTCCTGTTTTTGCCAAATGGAAAAATAGTTCTCAGTAATAATGCCCGTTATCCTCAGGGGGTAATAGTCGAGGTATTCGAAAGCATTTTGTGTCCGTTAAGGCTGAGCTTTAAGCTATATCTCTTCTATAGCCCCCAACCCTCGAAAAGCCGTAAATTAATTGGACTTCTGAATCTCTTTTTTCAATTGGTAGAGGAAGGGTTGTTGTCTTTTGTGGTAGGCCACGTCCCCATCAAGGGTTTTTGATAACCCAACGATCGAATAGTCTATTACTTGACTGTCGATCAGCAATCTGACTTCCGTAGTCATGCTGCCGTTCGACGTTTTACGTTTTTGAGAGAGCGATACAGAGCTGCAATTAAATATTTGGTATTTAGTTAAAATGAAGGATGTCAGGAAGACATCTGCACATAGTTTTCAGGTTAAATCTTACTACGCTTTCAGTTTTATGCATTCCATGTCCACGTAGTGAAAGATTGTAGATCCATGTTGTAAGCATTAATTTCATGTATCAGTAATGCCGGACAAAGTAGCGGACTGACAGACATTGATGTCGTAGCCGTTGTAAACTAGCGCATCCCCATGTTTATTGGGTGGGTGAAGTGGCGACTTAAAATAGCGGCTTAAAGATATTGTTAGTCATGGTGGAACCCAGTGTTTTACATAGGACTGTCAATACGTTCTGTGGTAAATTTAAGTATTAATACCCCATTTCGTCCTTTTAACGCCACTCCCGATTTAACGCCGCCCCCAGTAGGAGCGGAATATACAGAATTGGTAAGTAAACTAACCCCTTCCCCCCAATTAACAGTAGAGAAGTGTTACAGCAGCTCACCATATAGATAGTTTCCCAACGAATAACTGGAACTAAAGTTTATCAATACTGCCAGGCATCATATTTCATAAATGCTGACGTTCATCAAAGTTGGCACATTGTCCAACAGGGTCTAGCGGGATGTAGTTGAAATGTCGCGTGGTTGAAATCTATTTTTCTCAAAGGAACGGACTGACAGAAATTGATATTGTAGCCATTGTAAACTTGCGTATCCCCATGTTATTTGGGTGATAAAGTGGCGAGTGAATTAGCTACTTTGACGGACTCGAGGATAAGATATTGTCAGGCAGTGTTAAGCCCAGTGTAGTACGTACGCTCAGTAGTATATTTAAGTATTAATACCGTATCTCCTTCTTTTATCGCCGCTCTCGATTTAAAGCCTCCTCCAATAGGAGCCGAATAAATTGAATAGGCAAGTAAACTGAACGCCCCCCTCAACTGAACGCCCCCCTCAACTGAACGCCGACTGCTGATAAGACACCACACCTAACAGACACATTGATAAGAAACACTAGTTATTCGTATCTACAAATAGATGTTCCAATCGCTCTCGCTTGCTGATGATAATGTAGACTTTTTATGATCATAGTTTAGTTACGAGTCATTGCGTTTCTTGTTGGCAGTACCATGTCAAAACATCCTGAAAATATTAATCGGAAGTAGACACCTCCCTCTGATAAGCGCGTCCCCCTCTCTTTGGTAAACGCCTCCCACCAGTAAAGCCCGCACCCCAAATCTTCGAAATTTATTACACGCTGCGGCGTTTAATAAGGGAAATACGATAAGCCTCCTAGCCAGATACTTAATACTAATACTAAAACGTTTGATGATTTCTTGTTGTGTCTAGGTTTATCGAAGAGAATACGAAGAAAATGGAATAGTGTGCGACCCACTCCGAGCAACACATATAGTTCAGGTGAGACTATATTTATGAGGAAGAGGAGTGTTGCTGCTATTGCTAGTCTTCTCTTCATTTTCATACTTACATAAGGTGACTCTGTATCTGTACGATGCGTGATACATACGATGAATACCATAGATATCAACCATTACGAATTTTAACAGCAGAGAAGTGTTACAGTGGCTAACCGTATGAACAGATTCGTAACGAACAACTGGATGGAAAGTTTGTCAATACAGCCAAACATCATATTGCATAAATACTGACGCTCATAAAAGTTGGCACATTGTCCGACAGGGTAGTAGAAATGATGTAGTTGAAATGTCGCGCGGTTAAAATCTACTTTTCTCAACAGTTATGGCGAGAGAATAGATGCAAAGAAAAGAGTATTTCCAGACCTTACAGTTATCATCTTTATAATTACAGTAATACACCTTTGGTGTGCATTTTAATTTTTCTTTCGCCAATTGCACTATAAGTTCTTAAGGGGCTATTTGAGATAGGTTAATTGTTTTCTAGATATTTAATGTTTTCATTTTATTAGATTTTTACCTACAAGGCATCCTCTTTAGAATGAATATGGATTCACTAAATAGCATCTCCAAACCTTTGTAGGTTTCCTATTTCAGTGATGTGGTTTTGACAAATGTGATTTTTCGTGTTTACGTTTAGCGTTATTTTCATTATTATTTGCTGTGGATTTGTTTTCAACCGTTTTAACTCTTCCGCATCAATATGGTAATAGTGCATTGCTTCTCGTGCCAACCACGTCAGTATTGCCTAGGTAACTTAAACGATTTTATTATCTTTTCTTCATGATTTTCTTTCATTTCCTACTCGTTTGCCATAATTCTAGACCATGAGATTTGGTACTGTGGTGCTATAACAGTGTATAAAGTGGGATAAAAGCTCATTAGACACAGAGGAACTGCCAAAGTTAAGGAGGACAGGATCGATTTAGAGAAAAATCGTTCTACGTGAGCATCTACGGGAGCATCTGCGAGCGCCTCTAGTTTACACGTAGCAAACCCGGTGTTCGATTTTTTAAAAGTTTGATCATAACTGGTAGCGCCGAGTTTCGATATGACAGATATGTAAAGGAAGGGAACAGATGTGTTAATTCATGAAACTTGTAGAAACCTTTGATTAAGTAACCATCCCTAGTTACAATACGAATTCCACCCCTACGTGTAATGAGAACTTGCACAGTATCATTCAATCATTGTATCGGTTTTTACATTTTTATATTGTTTGTATTTTAGGGTGTTACTGGCCGTGAGATGAGTCATTACTTTTTTGATAAGGACGTGAAGATGGAATGGGAATGTGAGTTGGCTTTTCATTCCTACTATTTACTTTGCTGCTACTCATAGTCGACAAGCTGGACGCATTTTTTTTGGTTTCCTTTCTTGGTTCATGAGATAACGTCTTGGGATTCACATTACTCGAACATCAAACGTGAATTCTTACCAAGAGTGGTAGATTATTTAGGGGAGGGAGGGGTGGGGAAGTTGTTACCGTCAACAAGGACATCTTCATTGTTTTGTTTAATTAAGAATATGTGTGTAATATATGAAATTTCTGTGAGTGTGGAACAAATTGTTATTGAGGGACGACCATCCTATCGCACCTTCAAGTATCCGCTACTGGTGGTCACAAAGGAACGTGAGAAGAGACATATTGGCATGAAGTGCTTGAGGCGATGGGGCGATGCGGGCCGTCGCCTCAAGTACTTCATGTTTAATGACTTCTATGTATATACATAAATATATAACAGTACTATGTATCTATAAATATTAGAATTCTGAGAGGAGCACTTTCAGCTACACCTAGAGATAAATCACAAGTGAACTTTCTATAAAGAACTTAAATTAATATCAGAAATATTATCAGAGTATCGATGCGTTTTGGTAGATGTTGTTTAAGAGCTAAAATAAACTTGTTAACGATGCTCTCTTGCTAGAGTTATGTTATAAGACAAGCAAATCTTTTATCAGCCAAATCCGTTACAGATTATAGTATACACGCGTATCCTACTAAATTGACAGGCAGGATTAAATGGCGAGAAAACGTCATGAGAATCAGTATCGACAGTGAGACCTAAAAAATCATAGGGACCCGTGTACTAGAAAGCTAAGAGAATTTGAGCAGCAGAATTATGATATAAAAAGGCGAGTAGACGTTTCTTTTAATTGGCTTGTCGACATTATTCTCTGATATCATCCACCACTTGAAAATCTTATCTTGTTATCGTGCTAAAAATTTTACTAGTAGTGTGTTTTTTTTATGAACAGAAGTTGGGAAATGACATTAAGACATAGTGAGGGTAAATTTTGCTTGGTATTTGTTATCTTAGTTATTTAAAAATGAAAATAGAAACTGTAGATAAGATATTGGAGCTGCACAAATGTTTTATTCGGGATAGATTTCTTCATGTTTCGTAATCTAATGCGAGTTTGGTTGATCTAAGATGTTAAGACGCCATATGTATGTTGGACTGAGATATTATGGTTTTATAACTTTCCAGTAAAATGTCATTTTTTGAAGCTGTACTATTCTCTGTGTATGTGTAATCTAGACCTTCTTTCCTGCAATACTCAGTAACTTATCGAAGTGCCATATGCACCAGGACGTTGCCCCTTTAATTTTGCGTCAGACCGTATTGCTGTGAGAGAAAAGCGAATTTTTGGAGGCAATAGGTTGTCGACCAAAAACATTATGCACATCTCGGAGCTGTCTTCTTGTTAGGACGAAGGTATCCTACTACAGATAATGTCGTAATCTGTGTTTATGTAACAGTCTTTTTAAGCCGTGCACTGGTTGTGTATGGTACTCGCTCTGCCGCTCTGCCGCTCTGCCGCAAATGGGGATACAAACTTTCTTGCTACTTCTTGTTTTAGCTGATAGCAAGGGCAGTAGCTTTCACATTGCCCAATTCAGTTCATGCCCTTTTCCTCTATGTTTCACATTGGCAAAGTAGTTCTTAGTAAGGATTCTATTCCTTGTCAGGAGGTAATACTTGCGAAATCTGCATTCGTTTTCACTTTGTATTCACTGAGGTTGTCGTTTAAGTCATAAATTTTTTTTCTATAATTCCCTAAAAAGCATTCTATTCATCAAAATTTCTTCAGAATCTTATGTAAAACAAAGAAGGTTAATTGAATGTTGATTTCATATGTTTGACCAGTATTGTCTGCTTTTCTCACAATGGAGCGATTGTGCGAAGCAACAGGCTAACTTCCATTGTTTCCCTTATGCAGCAACAATAGAAAAGATTAAAGTCCTGGAAACATTAGCAGAAAATACACTGATATTCCATTGCCTTCACAAGCGAATCTGGCCTTCGTCGCAGCGTGATACTTGTATGGTATCACATATCCGTAAAATGGATAACAGAATAGAGGACACCGAAGAAGAAGACAAGGAGCCCGTTGAAATGCCATGGATAGTCAGCAATTTCTCTATAGAACATGAAGATGCGCCGGTACTGTACTATTATCTGTTTTTCTAATCATTGTTAGTGACATAAAATATCTTGAACCCCCTAAGGAAAGAAAGGACCCTCCTCCCTGAGGCAACAACTCCACTGTTCGCAGCATAGGGTCCGCAATCTTCTTTGAAAGAACTGACTTTTAGCAAGTGCACGTATTTTCCGGCTTTGCCCTCCCCTCTCCCTCGGCTGCCTTCAATTGGATTTTATATATTTATCAAGGGTTTGTCGATGACCTCGTCAGAGTAGTTTTTCCTTAGCATTTACGGAAGCGTTATTAACTTTAGTCTTGCATAGACTGCTCTGCCTGATATCTGTATGGCTGACAACGATTCTTTCAAATGTTTTCAGCATTGTGCGAAGTCCCTTCAAGTAATTCTTTACGAACTCATTTTTTCCAGCCTCAGGCCTCATTTTTCAGTATTTTTTTGGTTGTGGTTACATAATTTATGACGATTGCAGCATTATGACCTCAGTTGCAGGTCTGTATATGACATCCATACCATAGCTTTGGGGTTTCCCTCCTGTTTTATGTACATTGTCATGTTAATGATGCCTGGCAGATATACTCTTTAAACTCCCCTGAAATGTATATTTCTGTATGTTACAGGTTCGTTAAGATTTGCACCAATGGCAACGTACTTGCAATCATAATTTCAAGTCGAATTCTGCTTTATTTCTTCAACATTCTTAGCAGTCTCGCATATGAAAGCTTAAATCCGAAGTCGTTTTAATGTTACAGCCAAAATGTATACGACTACCGTATTTTCTAGCGTAAAAGTCGGGCCGCGTTTACTCCGCACTTAACCAATGTAACCTCTATAATATTAAATCGTTAGACAAGCCGCACGCCCTACAACAATCTACACGCCTTACAACAAGCTACACGCCCTTCAACAAGCTACACGCCCTACAACAAGCTACACGCCCTACAACAAGCTACACGCCCTACAACAAGCTACATGCCCTACAACAAGCTACACGCCCCACAAGCAACACCCCACACAAGCAACATTCCCCAGAAACCACACGCTCTACAAGCCACACTCCTCACAAGCCACACGCCCTACAAGCCACACGCCCTACAAGCCGCACTCCTCACAAGCCACACCCCACAAGCTACACGCCCTACAAGCTACACGCCCTATACGCCGCACTCCTCACCAGCCACATCCCATACAAGCAACACGCCCCACAAACCACACGCCCTACTGGCCGCATCTTTTTCAAGAAACAGACAAAATGTAACGGAGTTGGAATTATTTGTATTTGTTAAGTATTAATAAAGCGATTTTTTATAGGAATTATTGGTTGAAAGAGGTATGCTTTTAGAAAATGTCTTAAAAGCTGAGTTAATTCCTTGACTAGTTATAAAATTTCAATTGTTAAAAGATGATCAAAGTTAAGAATAGTGATTGTATAGCCCGCGGCTCAAACTGAGGAAAATACGGTATATCTTGCAGATTCAGAGCTAAGAATTCCAAAAGTTTTTAAGAACTTAAAAAGCTCAGTCATTGCAGTTAATATTATGTATTTATTGATAAGTCTAAAATCAGATCAAAGTAAATAGATGTGGTTTGAATTTGAACTGTGGTTTCGAAATGAAGTGAAAAAAGTTCCTTTAAGTTATACTATCCTTTTACCGGATGTGGATAGAGGGTAGGGGTATGGCATTGTATGGCATGACATGGCGTCAGAGGATCATAATAATGGTATAACAACTAGTAGTATGCTATAGCACTGAACCAAAAGTGCGCTTTTCCTGATACACGATTAGCTTCACCGAATATTCATCTGAAGCGATATCCCACCGAGTAAGATTAGCTCACCGATCGACACATAAATCACAAACTTGCCCTTGAAAAACAAATTGCTGACCTGTGTTCCACATCTTCTTTTATACTGTTTCAGTCATCAGTTGTTAATATTACCCTCCTCTTCTTACTTTTAGAGTTCAAAGTATGTCAGGGCATTACTGAATGTGATCATGTATTGCCAAACATTTGTTACAAAGGGAGCAGATAGGAATAATCTGAAAAGAGATGACATTTGGTGTAAGCTGACGTACGCCGCTCAAGGTACGATCTTTGCTAGTTCTTTTATTTGAGTGGTTTGTTGGTATTCTGTATGCAGGTTCTAATATCACTTTTCATTTATCTTTTATGAGTAGGGTGGGAAAAGGAGGCGGATTGAAACGTACCACAACCACTTATACCTTTTTTACAAAATTAAGGAAAATTACTAAATTTATGCGTTACTTTTAGCTACACGTTGTGGGAAGGGGAGGCTTGTGAAATATCCAAAGAGCCACCGTGACTTGCTTGTAAATGCATTAAGTTGAAACTCTTTTCCACTCGCGAAATAATGTTTTTTTCCTCATCGTTTATTGACTGTTGGAACTATTGCCCACCGCAACTTCTTGCAAACTTTGCCCAGTCATCGGTATAACTAACGAGGGGACAGGGGACTCAGCTCCCCCAATTATCCGCCTCTATTTCCTTGACTCATGCTCATCACTTTTTAAGTGAAAATATGTATTCTAAATCTGCTGGTAAACAATTATGAATGCACAGTATTGAAAATCCTGTACTTGACGAGTATAAGCCCTTTCTAACCCAATGCTTTTATGCAATCGACCGATTTTTCCTGTAGGTCGTAAGGGACGTACTCATCTTCTTAATCCAAGCTGAAAAACAGTTTGTTGATTTCTTAACTGTACATCGAATGATGTTACGTACGTAGGATCAACACTTTTACTTCTATATCTAAGTGAAGAATAGACACAGCCCTCAGAGACACTGTAACTGTACTGTGTCTGATCTCTTCACAAATATCGGAGAGGGTCATATCTATGTAACAAGAGTTACGAGGATGGAGCTGAAAAGTCTTAACTTAAGTCTTTGCCTTCCAGTACTATCAATTAGGACAGTAGTTGGGCATTAGATATTCTTGTTCCTCACAGTGGGAAATCTTCGCAGAAACTAGAATCGTTTACATATTGGGCAAGATGAGCCCCGTTGACAAGATCTATCTCTCTAGTCGCCATATTAGCTCCCAATACTCTTCCAGAGGACGTCGAAATCCAGTTCTACGTTAGAACTTTTGGCTATTCCCTGTCAGTAATATCGAGTGGATACTTTGAACGAAGCAGAAATAGAACTTCTCAATATCTCATATCGTTTTGATGACCTCACCGGTAAGCTTACCTCTACTGTGTTTCTGATGATAGCTCATTATATAGCAAACCGAATGAACTAAAAATTGAGCTAAGGGAGTTGGTAAGCAAAGTAATCTTGTCAACGAAGTTACACGAGTAGCCGAGTAGGCAATTGTAGGTACCCAAACTAAAACAACTATCCCATTTGATTTCTCGATTACCCACAGATGTAGATTAAATACGGCCTAATTTTTAGACCCCTCCGCCCTCTGTTTGAACGCAAAACAAATGTTTGGTCCCGCTATTACTTCAACGCCATGAAAATGCGACTCGGGATGAAGAAGTGTACTAACGGTTCAGTTCAAGATGTTGATAGTATACATCTTGAATTGTTAAATACTATACTTTTTTGTCAGTTTAGGATATCAAATTGGCGATTGAGCTGCAATAACAGTTGAGTAGGCTACAGGGGCTGCGAGATTACTATGATCTTTATTTTTCAGTATAGACTTCTACTTTTGTCGGATTTTCCTATACTAATCGGAATTGATTTATTCAGTGTAGTTAAACAGTGTAAAGTACATATTATATATACAGCTACTCATGGATTACTGCATGAGAATTTCCCCCCGATCACTGGGTTTCTGCCGAATATACTTTAGACCGGATTGCTATGAAAATTTCAAGATAGAAATGGGGCTAGAAAATGTGTCCTGTAGATTTCCTGCAGCTGCTTTTGCTATGTTTTTTCACTTGTCGATTCCTGCCTTTAGCGGTGTATGCTAAGGGATAATGCACGATATGCGATTGGATGAGAGAGAGAAGCACTCTGACAATGGTTGAGAAAGAGATGTTTAGATTGATAAAGTAACATGCTACATAGATGTGTTTTTAATCAAAACCTATGTACAAATCAGAAAAGGCGATTCTAGCCTCCGTCACGATTATTACAGTGGATTCAGTTGTCAATTCTAGTAGTTTCGCATAAAGTGTCATACAATTCAAAGATTGTCTTCGAAGCAAGATGTACTGACTTACACTGCACAATTTGAAATTTCCGCTTTCTCTCTTCCTCCTCGGAATAAATGTTTAATAACGATTAGTAGAAGACACTTCAACTCATTACGAGAAAGAGTTGACGGCCCTTAAACTGTTCTTCGCGTGCTCATCAACACTTGAACAAACATTGAATTGCTTAACCGTTTTCAATTGTAGTGAACCCAGGAGGCTGGGCACCACCGTCTGTTGTGCGAGCTGTAGCCAAGAGAGAATATCCGAAATTTCTTCGACGCTTCACTTCTTTTGTACAATCCGTCGTATCGGAAAAAGATGTTTTAATTTAGTGGATGATGTCATGGAGTATTGTAGAAAGAAGATGGCAAGTGGAGATGGTATGTCATCGATTCAAAGAATCACCTCGCGTAAAACACATATTTTGCTAACGGCAGCGAGGGGGGAATTGGAAGTTTTAAACTGTTATTTGTAAAATAAATCCGATGTGGAATTATTACGGACGTTTTAAGTCCGAATATCAAGATTAGGATATAGTTCAAATAGCTTATTTCAAATATGGGACAATGTGCGTTGAAATTCTCTATTTTTGCATTTATGTGAATGTCTTAAGGTCTGAGTTTGAATTCTTTCACATTTGAAACTACATATATGCTCCTATAGGCGTTGTAACAATAGTAGGAATGAATATGTTCCCTTGGCCATAGTTCACTGTTATATTTTCAATCATAGGGAGCCGTTGCATACTTTTTTCCACAATAGGCGGTATTAGCTAGTGCACTTACATCGCTATTGCCGTTGTTAATAGTGGTATTTATGTGTTTTTTGTAGGCGCCCAATATCAAACTCTAAATCTATCATTATTTTTAGCTGAATTGCCAATATTGATTGATGATGTGTAAACCAAATGCTTGAAACTGGCATGTTTAACGATACTGCAAAGGTTACAAATATGGGTTACAAATATGGGTCCTGTATCAGTATCCATCATGTTGTCGTAAAGAGTCTTTTAAGGAACTGAGAAACTCTTTGATATCGACAACTGGCAAAGAAAAAAATTCTAAGGGGAGATCTATTGTCAAGACGTGTCAAGACGTACATACAGCATCTGCTTCCTAAAATTGCCCATTTGTCCCCATCCTCGTATCCAGAGGTGCTGAGATGCCCTAAACCTAACACGGGACAAAGTTTAAATTATCATTGTCGACGTATTATTGTTTATAATGTGATAACTCTTTTGCATGTACTAACAAACGACACTTCCTGACACAGCGTTGGAAATGGACGCTCCTCCGTGACTTGATAATAGCCCATAAACATGGTAAATGGTGGGTAGTGTTATTTCGTGAAACAAGCAAGTCAACCACCCCGTATTAGGTAAAGTTTTGAGCAACTGCCCCTTTAATATAAGTTTCAGTCCGAATAATCTGCGAATAAACTTGCTCGTGGAAAATTCCATGTTCAACTACTTCGGAAGAAAATACTAGGCCTTCCTCCGACGAGAGAAGACATTTAAGGAGAGGTTATACGGACTATTGGATACGATATCTAAGCAAAGAGACGCATAAACGCGCCCACGTACTTTAGACAATTGCTTACGTTAAATTAGTAGAGGACTGAACCCTCTTATCAAGTGCGGCTGCTCTTTGCTGCCATTGTATTCAGGGTGGCCACTCCTCCTGGAAGTCGTGGACGGAATCCTCTTGAAATGTGACTGTTATTCCCAGAAATAGCTCCCATTCCCCCCAGAAAGGCATGGCCATTGTTAGGGAAGCGTCTCTTGGAATTTGTCGTAGTGACAGAAATGTTATAGACGTTTAATGGAGGTCACTTCCGATTTCTTTTGATGTGTTCCGTGTCGCCATTGAGTCCATCCAGGGGGTTCTATGTGGTTATCATTCTGGAATTTGAAAATACGTATTTTCATTTGGTGGGAGAGTTGCTGATCATATGGGCCCTGATAGTAATGATATCAGATTATTTTAAGTTCAAGTGTATCCATCTTAGCTACATGCAAGCTCAGATTGTAATGCAAGAATAGAAGACAGTCCAGTTTCAGTCATGTGATCTTGTCTGTACATGAGATTACAAGTTCAAAGCCCAATGTGACATCACACTGTCAGCCACATCAAAATTTCTTAGTGTAATTGTGCTGTCAAACTCATGCTCTTATCTTTGCATTAAGAGCTTACCCGTAGCCGTAGCTGTATTTTCACAAGAGTTGATTGTATACGTGCAATCATAGCCTCTGCCGTAAACAGAATCCATGGAACAATAATGTTTGTATTTACAGAGCCGTGACGGTTGACAGCACCTTTGCACTGACAAGACATGCCGTTTGATTAGGGCTTGGAAATCTCATTTGAGGGAAATAAGAGCACAATTTTGATAGCGAGTAGATTCCGATTTCTTAGGCCAGTGCACATCCTTTCCTTAATATTTCACCCATGTTACTTGACTACGGGCACCAAGGCTTAAGGTTACCCAATATTTTCCCTTACATTTCTTATTCTCTAAAAGAGTTTACACTAGATTCTCTACTGTCAATTACGTGAACCGCTTTGAATATCATACTTTCATATTGCCCTTTGCATAAGCACTTTCTCGCAAATCCAAAATTTAATTCCATACTCCACAAGTCTTTGCGAGCAAGTGGGGATAACTGATTGTAAGTGAGCTAGTGTACAAGTCATTGCAAAGCAAGTGTCATCCTTGTTGCAAAGAGGTCTGTGATTGTTTGGTACTATCTTGGTTACGTATTTACGGAGAGTTCAAATGGCGCAGGTAAAGAAGCGCATGCAAACTGTGTATGTGAGGCGAGATTCTTGTAAATGTGTCAACGGGAGTTAAATTAGACCCATTAGTTTTCACGTCTAGAGATCCAAGGAGTGAGGCCCAAGGTTCATTGATGTGGTAAATATCAGGTTTTATGTTAGTATAGATGTGCTGATTTTGCGACCATCTCTGGGTGCCTCAGATGTGTTTGGCTTGCCTTGAGAAGTATGTATGTAAGTGGATCAGTTTGTGACTGAGTGCAGTGCTTTTATTTAGTCGAGAGAAACGTGAGGCACTTACACGGTTATATGTATTTTGGTACTCGAGATCCGGTGTACGTTCCCATATTTGTTTTATTTAGTAAAAACCGAGCAGTTCTTGATTTATTCCATCAGTGATTTTTATTTGCTGATTAAGTTTTTGTTATCCCTACCTCCCCGTATTTTTGTACAGTGCTAATTCCGGGTGCTAACGCTTAGTGGTTTGCAGTGCGTTGGTACACAATTATTTTTAACGGGTCTGTTGTCATTGCTTTTGCTGGTGGTTGTAATGTTCATACGCAATCATTCGCTGAGCATTGTATTCCGTGTGTTAATGCCTACTAGAGTAACGGACTATGAACGTTACTTACCGTATTGCCATTTATTCGTACAGTGGTGTACACGACCTTGTGTCAGTTTCGTGATAAGTGTGTTTGATTGTCGATGTATTTGTTGAGTGCTTGTTCCAACTCCAACGCAAGAGAGGTACCCTCTGTGAGAAGTGTCGACAGGTTCATGGTAGTGCGAATTGGTCCAGTATCTGTAAATTGTTTGTTGCAAGTCCAAGTCAAGCATGCAGTCCATTATTAGTAGTGCTGAAAGGTGCAAGGGAGTGCACAATGGACCGGTAGTGTAAGCTGACCCTGCTCTAGAGTGTTATAGTGTTTGCTCTAAAATTAACTCGAGAATGGTGCCCCTTATCTGTAGTTCCGGTACGCCCTTGGTAGAGCAAACCGGCCTTTGGTGCAATCGGCCCTGGTATAAGTAGAGGATATACTCTGATTGCAACTCAAAAAGATGCTTCCGTAAGTCTCAGTAGAGGCGTTTGGGCATACTTCCAACGAACACCCCCGTTTTCTTACTGTGACTAGTGCAGAGGATGTAAGATGCATCGACTGCTAATTTCAGCTTGTAAAAGGACTTAACTTTGTACTTTCCAGTTACCACCATGTGCTCAACATGCTGAATTTATTGCAGTTTTCAATTTGTATCTAAAATAGGGTTCGTCTTCAAAGTACGCTTAAATATTCTGCATAGCTCTCTATACTGTGAGAAGTTTGCAAACTTTATTTTATTAGTGCACATGGTCAGGTCTAGTTTCCCACGCTGTGTGTCTCACTTGGCTGTAAAATGTTTCAATTTTATAAATGCATACAAGCTAGATGTTATTATGTAATTAGAGAGTGACAAATTTAGGAATAATTTCAATAAGCTGTGAAAGACATTCGAAGGGGGTAGAGGCCACGTGAAGTATCACCTTGGATGTGAAGTTTTACGATGTTCTAGACTTCAATCCGATGTCGTAGGTATGAGCACAATGTCATGGATTTCAATGCCCCTCAAAATGTTCGCTTCCTCGTGTGTGTATGTCGTGGCCTCTTGGCACTGATCTCTATAGGAACTGTATCGAGCAAGGCCAAGTAAATTTTCGCAGGGTCTTTAATTTATATCCGTATTAACTGTGTCAAAACATGGTACATGAGATACATGCATACGTTGTGTCTGTGAGTACAAACACTCATCATTTCCGTTCAAGTTTGCACCCAGTTATCAGCTCGAATATTTTCGCCTCCTCAAGATTGACTTATAATTGCAATAATCGGGCTTGGAGACATCAGTTTAGGAGATATACACGAGTAGCCCCTTTTATATTTGTAACTCCTTCCATCATTCCTTCCACCTTTTAATAGAGGCGCATTTCTCAGGAAAAGGGTTCTCTATTGTTGGAAATGATAGCAAATTTTTATTTTTATTGATGGAGGATTACTCGTTGAATTAATGATTTTTATACTCTGTCGATCTTATGGACTTGATATGAAGACTACTGTTAAAAATGGGGAGTGAATAAAGTTCTGAAGCTTTCGAAAGAAAGCAGTGCACCTATTCCATTTTTATATTATCAGCAACATAATCTACCCACCCCTTTTATTGCACCACTTCACACCCATGCCATTTAATACACCTACCCCTATGATTCTGAAGGGGGTGCTTATAAGACATATCCTTGAAGGCTGGATGCTAATTTGGACCGGGCGCTTGTCATTTGTGGTAAATTTCACTGTTGCCACAATTGCCACACATAGACTTGCCAGTCGTACAAAAGCATTAGGCAGTTCCTCTAGATACTTAATTGACTCCTTTTGCCTTTAAGTACCTGCGTTATTACTCGACGAAGCTCATGTGCATCATAATGTTGCCCCCACAAATCAGCTGCTGGATCCGGATTGTCCTAGAGATCGGTCGTCAATCGATGTACACATAATACCTTACAGAGTAGAGAAAATGCATCAATGCGTCCACTTTACACAGTAGTTAATTTCGTAATAGTGTTTGTTTGAAATTTACTGTAAAAATGAAACCATAGCTACAAGCCATATAGCAATTGATATATAAAAGTGTTTTACATTTATACGTAGATATAGAGCAATGTTAACTGATGATGGTCTGTGCCCCTGGCTATAGTAGACAAAGCGCTGTCGGGGAATAGAGACATTCGTAATAAATAAGATGAAAAATTTATTGCAATTGTTATATACAGAATTTTTATTTGCCTCAGTTATTCCTTGAAATAGTAGTTACGGGGTAGTCGTGGAGTGCCGATACAGTACACACTCCCACCCTCCCCACACACACTTCCAGATTTTGACGTGTCCCCTTAACCACGTGAGCAAAGACCAGAAGACCTACAGGCTCTTATCTTTGGCCTGATCGAAGTTGTCGAGAAGAAATTTTTCTTGCATCTTATTGACGAACTTTCCACTCATGCTCATTCTTCCTAATGAAAGTCTCGTACTCTTGCGCATTCTGTCTGCTTTTCAATTCAGGAAGCGTGAGAACGCATTGTTCCTAACTGAATGACATCCAGGAAAGTCGCCCAGGAAAGTTTCATTTTCTCGTGCATGTTTCCAATGATCTTTCCACGCAGGATCACGCCTGGAAATGGGTTCTTCATAATGAGATAACAGAAAATGTCCAATTGTTTCCAATGCACGTCTCATCTTCTCTTGCATGTTTCCAATAAATCTTTCCACGCAGGCTCAGGCCTGGGAATGGTTTCTTCAAAATGTCCAATTGTTGCCAAGGCAAGTCTCATTTTCTCGTGCATGTTCTCCATGATCTTTCAATTGAGGCCCAGGTGTGACAACTCATTGCTCCTTATTGAATGACCGAGAAAGTCCGGGAAAGTCACATTTTCTCTTGCACATTCTCAACGATCTTTTCACGCAGGTTCAGGTCTAGGAATGTTATCTTCAAAACGAGATAATTGAAAAGGTCCAATTGTGGGCAAGACAAGTCCCATTTTCTCTTGAATGTTGTAGACGATCTTTCAACTGCGGCTCAGGTGTGAGAAATACATTGTTCCCAATTGTATGAATGACTGAGAAAGTTCAACTGTCACCTTTTAATCCTGCCTAGTAACAGCAACATTTTAACGGGTTTCGGTCGTGAGGGTTGGCCACACGAAGGTTTTAAGGGGACGACTCTGATTGCGATTGACGGTTTTTATGACCTTGAAGTTGGATTTTGACCTGCGATACTCGTCTTTTGTCAATTTCATTCTCGGAAGGATTTTCCCGTTTCATCGGGCATCAGAGGTGACATGCGTTGATTAGATACTTGAGGACATGACCCGCACTATCGGTACAGCCCCAAAGTGAATTATGTATGATTGATGAAAGTCAGGATTGGAGATGACAATTTATTTCGTGGTCTTAGCATTGACTGAGAGGCCACGGGAGGTGCAGGCCTTAGAACAGCATCGAATGATGCTTAGAGTTCTTAAATGGACGCAGCGAGTAGAAGTGTGTCGTCAGTGTGGCAAGGGCCTTCGATCTTCACACAATTGATGACAATATCTTCTTGTTTGATTCGAGTTCTCAGAGGATGACTTCAGAGTACAAGTTAAAGAGGTCTAGTGACATCGCGCATTCTCGCTGAGCACCTCTCTTGACTGGGATTAGTTGCTCCAACGGGAAAATTAACCACTGGGAGCTAGTGGTGGTTGACAAGGCCAATAACACACTTCAACTGGTCATCAATCCAAACGTCCGTGAACATCTTGAACATTTCTGAACAGCGACACTGCAACAAGCCAACATTTTATTGAGAACTAGGCTTGTGGTGAGAACTGCCAAGTGGAGTATTAGCAGAAGCGCGTGCCTCACTTTAATCTTGTTGTTCTAGAAGCTGCTTTTATGAAAACAAATGAGCATTTAACCGTCTCGGCGAAGTAATTTGCTTCCAGCACGCGCGTTTTTCAAAAGGATGAATTGCCGAAAACGTGCCACTCATGTAAGTGTTATTATCAACGTGTAATAGCCCGCTTGTTTCCTGTAAATTTCTCCTAAAAATTTTCTATCTTTACTCCAGTCAGTTGTTTTGGTTTGTGTCTGGCAAAAACATTTAGCAATTCAAACCGTCACTCAACGCACGCTGTGTACTACCAATAAACTTGGCAAGTTAACTCAGTTCCTTTGCACCAAACCAATAAATTATCATGCCGAATCACCAAGATGGAAGAAGCAAGATTTTGGATAGAATATACGTATGATAAATAGGACATGGCTCTTGGTACAAACCATACTTGGGCCTCTTTGGTCTGCCTCGATTTCCTTTTACGTATTTTTTCTTCGGCGCAATTGCAAGCGAGAGGATCAGCGATCTTTCCGTGTGAACACGTTACGTGTAAATGAGCCAAAATTGTCTGTAACAGCTGGGAACAAGGAGCTTAGTCAATAATATTTCAAGTAGGCGTGGTAGACCCTCATTTGGAAGACTCACCCTTAACTTTGTTCGTCATTACTGCTTGAAACAAATTATCAGTCATTCACGCATCGTACTTTTAAGCTACTCCTTTTTTCTCTAAGACCCTGTTTACATTATGCCGTTTTCATTTGAAAACGAAACAAAATGATACCGGATTGGCCTTGCGTTTACATTCTAACGTTTTCCTAACCGGCATCAAATGAAGACGCCTTTGAAAACGGAATCATTCGAAAACGGTATCAATCGTCTCAATGTAAACACCTGAAAACGGAAGCATTTCATGCCATATTCCGTAAGAGCCAACAAAGGAGATAATTGTGCTTTTGTATTATTCGGGCGCCGTTCTCAGAAACCCTTACCGGCTGATGTTGAAATTGTCTCTTTTAGGTGATTAATTGGCCTCTTATTGAATCCGGCATGAAATGCTTCCGTTATCAGGTGTTCACATTGAGACGATTGATACCGTTTTCGAATGATTACGTTTCAAAGGATAAGACTGCTGAGCACTAGGAAGCGACTGATCTTGATTTGCACCAGTTCAGGCTTGATGAAGTCTTTCATTTTAAAAAAGTCTACTTCTGACCAGGATGCGAGAATTTGCTTAATGCTCCTTGCACCCAGTAAGGAGTCGGTCTTTCACCCAGTCGTCATTTCAAGGGCACAGTTATGTATTACTAAACTTGACATCCATCCTTAAAATCTTTTGTTTCCGTCTTGCCTCCATGTTGACTTCATCTATGTTAACGACTTTGTTGTGGAACAACGTATCGGGCCAGGCAGCCTTATTATCCACAGCAATTATATCATTTTGACTGCAGACAAAACGGTTATCCTATCTTTGTATTTGACGGTTATAAGAAATCGGCTTATAGATACGTCTGTAATTCAGTTCTGTGCTCCATAGATAACCATATATTACGCTAAAAGACAGTAAAACGTGTTCCTTTCGATACTTCCACGTGTAAATAGCCCGCTTTCCGTGTAAAATAAGTGCCCTTTGTGCTTGAAGGCACTAGATATGGGTTCATGCAACCACTATAAAAGCGCGCCTTCCATACTAACTTCAAATGTTGTTAACTCCTCCTCCCTCTTAGACTTTCCCTCTTGTTACCTAAAGTCAGTTCTTTAGTCTTGAGACTTAGCTATCCACTAGTTTCTTTTACAGTTTACATTAAACTGTTTTCTTAATGCCGAGATCGTTTTGTTTTCCTCGGCAAACTTGGTAGCTTCAAATTTAACAAAGGACGCCCCTTAACTTGAACTATTCATGTCTTTGGATGACCTTCACCACGAAGTAGTGCCGCTTCTCAGATCCTGCGGAACAAGTTGCTAACCCGATCCCTGCCAAAAGGTCGAGAATTAGAGCCTCCCTCAAATAAGCACCTCCTTACATAGAAGGTTTTAAAACAAGTACCCAGGAGATTCGTCGATGAAACGGGTATCCTCGATAGAAAAAGGCAAGTCATGATCGCCATGAAAATACGTCGTTAAGGGTTCATTCAAACAAGAACCAGTAGTTTAGCAAATAAATTACGATCATTTTCTCTTCTTTCTCTCTCTCTCTTCCTCGGATACGTTCAAAACCACCTTACATATACCTACACTTAGCAAAATACATTAGACCCATACAGAAACGTGCGTCCCTCCCTTTTACATCATGCCTCACATATATTTACATACCAACTATATAACAAGCACAAGACATTAGGTAATTTCTGAAAAAGCATATGATACATTTTTCAGCGATACTATTTCATCTCTTCTCTGAGCTTAAACTTTTGAAGTCCCATCTTTTTCAAAATACATTTTATTCGGCTTTTCACTAATTATAAAAATCTACTTTAAAATGGCATACTGTAACACTTGTATCACCCATGATAAGAATCCTCCCCGGATTACGGAAACAGAACGACCAAAAATTGGCGTGAAGGTAATCGGATAATCGACCTCCTTGCATCCTAATAGCAAGTCATTCCAGGCAGCCCTACACCCGTTATATATAAAATAAAACTTAACTTAAAATTCAACATAGTAACTAAACATGGTAACATAAATAGTAACAGCAACTTAGCTTTGAACTTGACGAGTATGCCCAAGGTAGGTGATTCAAGTTCTACTAAGTCAAAAGCTCTTCCAACTTATCCCTTCAGATCACCCGCGACTGTTAAAAAAATCCGCAAGGCTAAAAATCAATAGTAGCTCATGGTTGTAGTTTAAATACCGAGATGCAAGTAGTCGCACTTCCTGTATTATCCATATGCTAAATTCTCCAACAAAAGTGGCCTATATAGATTGTACTAAAGAAGAAACCAGCTTCTTTTTGGCTCCTTCTTTTCATGACTACGAATTCATGGTAAGCTAATTAGCGTTTTTCCAAAAATAAAATGTATTCTCTACCTATTTATACATGATGATTGCCAGTGTATTTTTTCTTGACGAAACCTCCAGAAGAATCTTAAAATTAACCCGACAGCTAAAACAGTTTTACAGTTCCTTCTAGAATCGTACATAACAATATCTATATATATCCTAATTGATGAATTATTTATATGTACCAATGAGTTCTATGATACGATACCCAAATACGTCCTTCAAGCCTTGTCATTCTCTTACGAAGCCTATGATTACATTATGAGCTAATCAATCGGTTTGAAAGACTGCGAAAAACAATCTATTCTGCTCGTGGGGGAGGGAGAGGGTACTCTTGGTGCCCCCTTTGCAAACTTTTTGCCATTTCCCGTCTCTACTGTTCGCGACACAAGAATTCGTGGCATCTACTTTCACGAAGTTTGTCACTAGGTACTGGCATTTTGATGAGCATCGCATCTACTCCAAGTATGCCTCTGAAAGATTGTACTGTTGCCAAAAATCAAACAATAACGCTTATGCAAACGGTTACCTTTTAGAGTCAAATTACCAAATTTTAATTTGGATGTAGAACTGAATTACACCACAGATAATTTATTTGTCAACTACATGACAAAAAGTTGAGACATAAACGGCTCACCATGATGATCTATCCCGTGCAGAATCGTAGAAGGAAAAAGGGCGGACAGAATTCGGTGAAACATCCAGGTTTTCTCGAGAGTGAATGGGAGTAAACTCTGTAAGAAATAAATAGATTACAAAAACCTGCCTTGCTTCATTGAAATATTCTCATTGAAGTTTTGTATAAAACCGCAGCTGAAGTATAAAAATATTGTTTTACATACAGGTCTAAAATCACCTCTGAAAATCATATGTAGATCACTTTTCACAGTTTGAACACGTAACGTTGTCACATGTCGTGCGCCTCATGTTATGCGTCACGAGCCAAGCGACACATCTGCAGCTACAGCGCTGAGCCCTCAGCTTCCAGTCGTTTTACATCGAAATTGCTTCGTATAGTTGCTCACTTTGATCCGTTAGCTCATTTCAAAAATATAAGGTAAATTGCTACGAGTTCAGGGCTATCTCAAAATTCTACTTTCCAAACAATTGACAAAATTTTCAAACTTAAACTAAATCATGCAGCAAGATGATCCAATGACATCATCTCAAATGCTCCAAGTCCGAAAATAACTGGCCGAATACTAGAATTTCTGCTCCCGCCCTCAATCCCTTTATCAAGTAACTTTTCAGAATAGGCACTGGCGTCTATTCAAGTGTTGTGTCATCCATTCCCTCACTGAAGTTACTAGCGGTCACTAAAAATCGTTAAGTTACTCTATTTTGGAGTCAGGAGTGAATCGTGAAATGGGTAACGTGACTCGTATGGTCAAAAAACCTAACGAAAGTAGCATCCTCAGCTTTGACACCAAATCATGAGAGGAAAATAGCAACACAACTTCAAACATCGCATCACTTCGAATTAGTATGTCTACACAAGGAAGATTCATATGCATGCACGAGCAAATGCCTACTCCTTTAGAAGGTGACAATATTTACAAACACTAGCGAAAATCAAATCTTCTTAATTGCCCCCTTCCATTTGCATCTCCGTCCCTTTCCCCTTTCGTTCACAGCTATTTGCTACCCAAGGGTTACATTTCCTATTTCATCTTGTCTCCCCTCAATAAATGTTTCCGTTTCGGTCTTGCTAAGTGCCACAGCAAGGATGCACTCAAAAGAGTTATCTGAGCACGGGTCTTAACCACTGATCTCTGAAAAAGAACTGGATGAAAATTCCAATAGTTTCCAACAGCGTAGTCACGAGTACTGGTCCCCATTAGTTACAATAGCGCGGGAAGGTCCGCCATGTTACGTAACATTATTTATAAGCTTTGTGAGCTGGGGACTGAAATGGCGTACAGCGACTGACCTCTCTTTGAGACGGAAGAACCTCGATCCAGTGTTTTTTAGAGATCAGTAGTCTCAACTCTTCCTATTCCAATCAATGGGTATGGACTAATAAACGACAACTATGTCCCAATACCTGTAAAGTCACATAATTGCCCGATACATCCATCAGTATTTCACAAATATTACAAAATAGTGAAAATATTGGGGCTTCCAAACTCGGTTCAGGTCTGCTGTAAAATCTACTGATTTTAAACTACCTTAAAATAGCCAAAGGCTCCCGCTTGGATCAAACAGAGATTTTTGCGCTTAAAGTAACCTAGAAATTTCCCGACATTTTATCCCTGTTAACTCTTGTTTCAACCATACAATAAACCGTTTATCGAATACTTTTAACACAAGGTAGGACGCCGTTATTATCCACGGTTTGGTGCGAATACAAGTGATCAAATTCAGGGCACTCCAAACCTGTAACCCAGCTATACAGAGGGAAAGTGATGACGTCACAAATCAAATGTTTTGGAAAAAGTAAGATATGACTCCAGATATCTAAAGAAAATCCTGGGATATGTTTCCCCAAATACCAGACCTGTAGTGTATGTACTGTTTAAAGTAAAGGCGTTTGAATTTCAAAAATCTCCGGTCAAAACTCTTCCTTACGTTAAGAACCAGAATCAAATAACGTTTTGTTAGAGAGATTTAAAACTTTGAAAGCTAATATCACGGTGTTGGGAAAGGGCACAACTCTCAATTTTGGCCATTGGAGGTCTTACTAAAAGGGCAACATTAAAATTGAGTATTTTCTCCATAATTCAAACATTTTCAAAATCGTAACGTCACATTTTCCCTTCGCATTAATTCAACAATAACAGAAGACAAATAAGGCTTTATTGCCATCTTCACTGGCCTTGTGCGTTATAATGGTTTCTTCAGTATTTGTAAGGGGTGGGGGGTGGGGGGTGCTTATTATGTCACATCCTTTCAGGCCGGTCCTTGATGGGACAAGTGACTTACTTTAGGAAATGTGTGAAAACACCAGTAATAACAATACTTGGCGGTCAAAACAGAGTACAATGCTTCCTTAGCTATAAACAAGGTTGGAACATAATTTGGGAAGATACCCGTGGATATTCACGTTTATGAAACATGACCTACTAGCTTGCTATCAACGCAATTATGGCCGAAAAATATAACTCGCAAATCTGACACTTAAGTTATCAGAAAAATCTCAGGTGAAATTTACAATACAGTTTATCAACTTGATGTGGGCCATTTGGACAATTTTGACGTTTTAGTGACTTGATACTTCAAATAATAGAAGCCTGAATAACCGGGGGTCGAATATTCCCTGTTCTAATAATCGAGAAAGTACCGTGCTGATTGTTATATTACAATAAAGGCAACAACCGTAAAAACACCAGACCGTGGTTATATTAGTAGGTTAAAATGGGAAACAGCTATTAGCTCAAAATGTTACCAGCGATCAACATCGCATTAAAATCTAAAACGTATGTTATAACATACAATAATCGAGAACTAACGAAACGTCACGTACTTCTGCAGCTGCGTATATTCCTAAGCAAATTCATTAGCATGGGTTGACCGTACATGTGAATTCAAACCACTTCTTTGAGCAAAGAACTTACCGCAATATTCACAGTGATGTGGCTTTTCACCTGAATGGGTCCTTAGATGAGTCTGGAGAGAATCCTTTCGTGAGAATCGCTTCTGGCAAGTGTCACACTGAAACGGTTTATAACCCGTGTGAACGTGTTCGTGTCTGTTCTTGTCTTTGAGATAATGAAACCTCTTTTCGCAGTAGCTGCACTTGAAACGACGATTTTTCATGTCTGTGTGTACGCTGTAGTGTCTCTTCAAGTCGTATTGACACACAAATATTTCCGTACACTGATCGCACGAGTATGTTACGTCTGCTGTATGAACGACCATGTGCCTCTTCAAATCCGTTTCAGTAACAAAGTTCCTCTGACATATCTGACACGGCAATCCTCCAGTATCAGCATCTCCCTGATATCTATTGTGCATGGGTAAATTGTGTACTATCTCGTGTCTAGAAAGTTCCAGTTCTGTATAAAACACAGACTTGCAGATGGAGCATGTGAACGGCTTAGCCTTCGCTAAGTTGGGTTTTTCATCCACCTGCGGCGCGTTAATCTTTTTACTACCGATGTTACACGGAAAATGCTTTTGAAGATCTTCCAAGGAGAAAAAAAGTGTCATACAAGTATTACATTTATGTACCTTTTTGTACCCTGAATCTCGGGCACCATGTGTAAAAATTGATGGTGTGGAGACAAAGCACTGACTTTGCAGGTGCTCGTGTGACGATTGGTGTCGACGCCATTCTACTTCCGAGCTAAAGCCCTTCAGACACGTATTGCAACAAAACTGCTCGCCAACTATTGATGTGCTAAGATTAACTGATGGAAGCTGCTCTTCTGTAGAAGGCAAATCGTCATGCATCTTAGAATGTATTTGGTATTCTGATTCACTAGAAAATATTCCATGACATACTGGGCAACTGTACCCTTTACTATTAGAAACAGATGTCGACAAATTCGTCACTAAACTCTGATTTGCATTTGAAACCTCTTGTGCTATTGCATTACCATGGCATTCTTGATGCCTCTCCAATTCGCCAATCGATTTAAATGTTCGCGGGCATAAGTAACATTTTAAACAGTCCACACTACTGTTTGCCCACGACTTGATTCCATCTAGTTCCTCCGTCGTATCTGTTTTTATAGCAGGGCAATTAGGAAATATCAAACTTTCAGTTCCAATGCCAGCTTTTCTGTCCCTTCTAGGAACAGTACTTCGATTTGCAGGAACTATTGCGTCCTGCATTCCGGTGTCAACATCTATTCCCTCAACGATGTTTCCGCTTTCTGACAACTTTCCAAATCCTTCGCCAACCGTTGCCGATTGACTTGACGTCACTAACAAGCTTGACGTTCTGGTTTCATTTTGGCCTTGGTTGGACGGTAATGAGGAGGCATCCGTTAGGGCCTGGATGCTAGCTACGGTGCCACCCTCTTCGTTTCTTTTAGGAATGGCACGCGAATGTCCCGTTTGATTAGAAACGAGGTGAAAATCCGCTTCACACATGGAAAATTCTGTCAAAAATATAAAATGAGATTTAAACACTGCTCCAATGCCATTACACAGTCAAACCAAATATAAGTAAACCCTGCGCTTACCAAGCGTTCAATTTAGAACATTTGGAAAAAGTTCGGAGACCGGTTATACTGCCAGGCCTCTGTGTAACTGCACAATCAACGAAAACTCCAGTGGGTGGATAAAACGTTAAACATCACGTATTCATCGTCAAAAAAACTATCCAACTGCAAAACATCAAACGCCCTACATTAGGGGGAGAAGAAAGGGGGAGAAAAAAGGGGGAGAAAAAAAAGGAGGAGATGGAAGATGGAACAGAAAAGCAATGGAGAAAAGGAAAAGAGAAAAGGAAGGGGGGAAAGACGGGGAAGAAAAAGAAAGAAGATAAAGGAGGAATATTTGATTTCCTTTCGAGGAAGCTCATCTTCTTACAACGCCAAAACGATTCAAATCCGCACAGTCTCCAGGAAAGGCGGTACATCCTGGTTCGTTCATACAACTATAAACAGGATACAAATGTATGACCATGTATGAAAGGCATCATGTAAACTACAAAATGTTCAAGGTAATGTTCTCAAATTGTGTCTGCTTATCTTTTCAACAGTACGGTTCAGGAGAACGTGCAACACCGTCAAACGTTTGATTTTCATCAAATTGTGATACCACATTTACATACTGTACATATTGGTCACTAAAGGCTTTCACCTCATTCATCCAACACGTCCCTATTACTTTTGTATCCTGCGTGTCGAAAAGTCCATTCTTTCACTCGCTTCTGGTCGACACTCAGCCGCTACATTCAGTCTCTTACTCTGTCGACCCATTTTTTGAAGAGTCCACTTCAAAAGACACTTGTCCTCTACTCCACTTTTACCTCCCTTTTAATTGTCTATATTTCTCCTCTCCATAATATCTGGCCGCTTCAACCTCAAATTTTCAACAACCTAAGCTTCATGCAGCTGCAGCAAAGTCATCCTTCTTTCCTCTTTCTTCCAGCCCGGTTCTTTTCGGCTCATTCTATTCTAATAATCTCAAGATCTGACCTTTTGTTTTTGTCAACAAATATCTCTCTTGGTCTTCCTTGTGGTTCGGTCATTGCAACAAGACATTAATATTCCCCACATGACCGTTGTGTACACCTTTGTAGATAGTTCCACGAGGAACGTCTAGTTATACGACCTCGCTAACCTCTTTTAATCTCTTCAATTCCGTTCTGATTATTGTGTCTAACTGCCCGTTCACATTCTACATATACTGCTAAACTAGTTTTGAAGAACACGCAGAAATAATCTTCAATAAACCTTTCTCTGTACTCTTTCTTTCATTACTCGTCCTGTTATCCTACAACACCTTCGTAGATAGTTCCACGAGGAACGTCTAGTTATACGACCTCGTTTACCTCTTTTAATCTCTTCAATTCCGTTCTGATTATTGTGTCTAACTGCCCGTTCACATTCTACATATACTGCTAAACTAGTTTTGAAGAACACGCAGAAATAATCTTCAATAAACCTTTCTCTGTACTCTTTCTTTCATTACTCGTCCTGTTATCCTACAACACCTTCGTAGATAGTTCCACGAGGAACGTCTAGTTATACGACCTCGTTTACCTCTTTTAATCTCTTCAATTCCGTTCTGATTATTGTGTCTAACTGCCCGTTCACATTCTACATATACTGATAAACTAGTTTTGAAGAACAAGTAGCAATAATCTTCAATAAACCTTTCTCTATACTCTTACGTTCATTACTCGTCCTGTCTTCCTACCACACTTCATGGCCGCTGTCGTCTTTTCACTGTTCTTCAGCCTAAGTTCAATATTTCGGCAATTGTAGAGCAATCAGCATTGACCAAGATAAGTTAGTTTGAAATATAAGAATGCTTTACTTAAGCAAGAGGCTGAAGGCAGAAAAAACCCCAACAAACTTAGAAATCATCAATACAAACGACTTGCTTCTCTTTAGTTTCCACTACACCAATTCTTACTAAAGCTCTTACTAATTGGGCAGTATGGAAATGGAGTATTTTTCCATAATTCAAACATTTTCATAATCGTGACATTACACGTTCCCTATGTATCATGTGTAAGTGATCACCATGGCGACTGGGTTCAAGTAAAAAAATAAAACAAAAAGGGGTCCTAATAACAATATCAGTTTGACCACACAGCACGTGGCGAATACTGTTCAATGGTCTTCTTTACCTTCTTTAGACTCCGTATCTCGTGGTTCTTCATCCAAGACAATGACATCTTGTGTCCCAAATTCATCAACCTTGTCAGGGGGATCCTCTTGTAAACGATGCCCATCCTGCACTTTAATACAAGTGCTCTCTTCCATGCGCACCCCTTTGCTTTCGTCCGTATTCTTGCCATAGTCATGACTTTGGTCAAATGTACGATTTCTCTCGTTCAGTCGGTCGTTCAAAAGAGCCACTATATTTTGTAGCTTGGCAATCTCAGCAACCTATGGACGTAATACGTGGACCTTGAAAATACGTTCATTACATACCATGGCGCTCACCACACGAAGGCAGTGAAGACATTTCGTGTACAGGTCACCTACTAAAAATTGGCAAGGTCAAAGAAGCTGTCTTGTAATATTTTGGAACCTTGCCATTAACCTGTATTTGTCTCAACACACCAAATGTTCGCCTATGTCGCAATAACATTAGCGAGGATCCGTTTATTCTAAAGATGTTAAGGTGCACCACCTGAAATTAGGAGTATTACGGAATGCAGTGAACGGAGAACAATACCATGTAAGGTGGCTTTTCTAGCCGTTGTATTTGTACTTGTTTTCCATATCATTTGTTCTTGTCATTGGGGTAAACGTAAACATCTCTGGCAAGAAACCCACTAAAATACTTAACACGTCGGGCGCTCACTAAAACCTAAACTTATAAACATAACTCAAATTGTTCATCCTCTCATGCGTTCCTTGAATTTAGTCTCTCCTAAAGTGACACTTTTCTTAAAGTGATGGGGGCAATAAGAATCAGGCTTTTTGATGTGACTTGTCCTAAAAAGAAACTGCGACAGTTTGACCTGTACACTACCCCCAACGAGTAGCTTAAAATCATAACAAAATGTAACTGTCAAGGATTCTTGATGAAGAGGTTTTAGGGGCTGGTCAAGCAAGCTGAAGACCCTGCACCTCCATGCCTCATCGCACCTCAATGCAAAGAAAAAAAGAGATAACATCTACTGATTCCGACCTCATGAAGGCGAGTGAAAATTAGCAACTAAAACAACCGGAGGGAATAAAATACCTCAAGTCCCCCACATGTATGCTGTCGTCTGCACCAAATCATAAAACCAAACCATCCTTTGGCTCAAACCCCCCACACTTTCCAAAACCACCACTGCTTGGTAGGGAAAGGCAAAACTCAAAAAGAAATCCATTTACACCATGAGTATTTAGGAGGAGGACTATCAATGGAGGCAAGAACAAAGAAGTTCACATGGTCATTATCAATTGTTGCAACTAATGCTCATTTTATCAAACACTTCACATCTGGTAGGTCAGCTAGTTAGTCACACATGGGTAGCCAGTTCATGTGTCACTACATGGGCAGCAACCCCGCTGAAGTGGGAGGGGTGCTAAGGCCTGGTAACTGCCCAAGACCCTGGTTGATGCAGGTAGCAAAATTTTGCAACTTTCAATTTTTAGATTGTTTTGCTAGTGTGTTTCATACATCAAATTTTTGGTTAGTAAATTTTCCCTATCTACACTGTGAAAGTGAATTTTAGAAAATTGGCCACACAACAAAAACTTAGGGGGGTATTGCTACAGTAGCTGCCCCTTTCAGCACCCCATTAAATACTTTAAATGTTTTTCACAAAGAGGTCAAGATGTCTCACCTGTTCTAAAATCTTTCTAGTATGAAAGAGTGTACTTGAAAGCATCCTGATGTCATATTGTGGGTTCATAATACTGTCAAATTCTGAATTGTGAAAACGGGGGAGACCCAAAAGCGAAAGCACTAAAGGTGGAATGGCTTCATCCATGTGGGTTCCAGTATAAAGCTCCATAGCCCACTTGTTTTGTCTGATGTATTCTGCTCTCAGGAACTTTCAGTCTACTTTACTTCCCCCTTTGAATGTGCAAAAGTGATGAATGAATAGATTGTCCTGCACAAGACAGGGAAGGTAAACCTCCTTTGCCATCTGGATTCAACCTTACAATATGTTGCCTAACAGATCAAAGAACATCTGCATAAATGCACCCAAACCCCCCTTTATATTTATCCTGTCTTACACATTTTCCCCCTTTTTTCTCCATTTAACATCTTATTTTCCCATTGATGGGCATTGGCAGTTTTAGGGGCACAAGCAGGTCATGGGCCAGGGCACTGGACTTCCTAGAGGCCCTGTACTTCAATGCTAAGGAAAATGTTTATGTCTAACTGCGTATATCAATCTCATGGAAGTAAGTGAAAACTTGAAACTATACCCACTGGAGGGAATACAGTGCCTTCGTAACGTCCTCAGTGCAGTCATGTCTGAACTTCCTTGCAATGCATGATGTCATGGGGCTGGCAAACTTTTTCATCCCAGGGCCCTGCACCCTTCAAAACCGTCACTGTTCATGGGGTTTGACAGAATGCCCATGTACATGGGACCTACTACTGCAGCACAGAGTACTTTAAGACCGGATGCGCCTCCTGACATCATCAATAGCCCTTCAAGGATTTGAACCCTGATCCTTTTGATTTTTGCATCTGAAAGCAAGGAACTTATCCACTAGACCACGACAGCTCAAACGCTTATGTTGTCTTACACAGTTAGAAGATTCCATAACATGACGGGGCAGTTTCTGTGAGCACAAAAAAGAGCTGATTAGCATAAAATCCCATATTCATAAATTATGTATATACAAGAACTAAATTACTCTGAGGTGACCAAAGAGCTTTTGGTTGATACAACACTTTCTCAAGTCTACAGAGCTTCAATCTAAAATCTAATTAATATACATATATATGCTTGGTTACCTGTGATTGAATTTTTTCTTCATACTCTTGCTTAAGTTTTGCTTTCTCAGTAGTAACTTGGCTAAACTTTGACATCAGATCATCTCGCTGAAATGTTAACTGATCAAGTAATTTATTCAATGCACAGATACCATTCTTCCAAAAGGATAATGAGTCCATGTGCACCTGAAATGATAACAGCATAGGAATAACACTAAACAAAAAACGCAAAGGCAACATTTTATCACATGATTAACCTAAAGAAAATGCTACAATCTTAACAGCTTAGTTAGTGAAAAACTCATACTGCACATCATGAATTTAAAATTTTTTTATTGGTTTTAATGCCATACACTCCCTTTCATAGGGGCTACGGCAGTGCCCATGTACATGGGACTTGTTACTGAGGTATAGAGCACTACAAGACCGGGTGGACTTCCTGATGTCACCAATGGCCCTTCCTGAATTTAAATCCTGACCCTCTAGTACTCTGATGGCAAGGAACTTATCCACTAGACCATGGCAGCTCCAGTCAAGAAATGATAAATGGAAACAAGGAGCACTTACTGTAAGACTTTGATTTACCAAGAGGCTTGCCAACAATTCGTAAAAATAGGGGGGTGGGGGGGGGTTGGCTATTTATAAACAAATAAAGTTAATTCAGTGGATACGTGATCATATTTACTTTATTTTCTCTTATCGTGCCCTTTCCCTAAAGACTATGGGGTTTAACATTTGGTGAGAGCTCTCATTCTCAAACTCTCTCTCTCTCTCTTTCTTGTATCATTCTCTTCCTGTCCCAATTGCTCTATATCCTCCTCAGATTTGTTGAGCCACATTCTTCATCTTCCCCTTTGGGAGAGCTCCAAGAACCTCCAAACAGAACACACCTCCAACTACTGCACCAGTCTCTCTTTCCCTTATGTCTTTGCCATCTTAGCCTCCTCTTCCTGAGCACATATTCCAACTACGAGAGTCTGCATTTCTTTGCCACAACTGTACTGCATATTCTGTCAGTCCATCAAACCTTGGCCTTATATCTCAAAATTCTCCTGTTTCAACTTAGCAGTGATTGTTCCTGCTTTTCATTGATGCTCCATGTCTTTATACTATACCACACAGCAATCCTGATGTAAACATCTTATAAATACACAACCTATTCTCCTTAATGACACATGCCCATTGCAGAGGAAACAAGAGACTTCTTTCAACTTTCTCAACCGTGTTGCAGCTCTACATTTCCGGGAAATGTCAGTACCTCCATTAATTTCAGTATTGTTGCCAAGGCATCAGAAATCTTCACTTTCTCCTTGACCTGTCATTTACTTTCAGGTCCCCATAGTCCATCATCCCCCTCCTTCTTTTACAGGCTGAACACTAGAAATCCATAACAATGCTAAGCTAACTCAGTCAAGATTACCTTTTCTTTCAAAAAGCCCCCAGGAATATCTACAAAACTCCATCCCCTCTCCACTTTCTGCAGTTTCCATGGGCCTAAACTTTTAAACTTTTTGTTACTTCTTCCATTATGAGTATGATCAACAATGACCTCAAGTGGAGCACTCCCACTGTGATTAAGAAATCATCTGACACTCTACTAGCAGTTTCCATTTGAGACCTAGAGTTTGTATACAGACTGTCTTTCAGATAGCATTAGGGTTAGAGCCTTCTCAAAGACCACAAATATATAATGGAGCCTCTTTTTCAGGTATTTTGATTACAACATCTCTATTCTTCATGCCTTAAATTACTTTTTTAGCTTCCTCCAATGTTATATCCTTGACAGGGCCATAGAGAGGGGTATATAATTGACTACTCTCTTCACTAAGACTTAGCCATAAAGTTGTACAGCCAATGCAGCTCTGTCCAGTTTCAAGCACAGATAAATGGGGAGGCTTGCCAATAAGGAAGGGTACCTGGGGCTTAGAAAAACTACTTCGAGTAAGGTGAGATGCTACAAAATGTAATGTTACTAGAAAATGAGCAGAAAGTCTAAGACTCATATGTGATAATACTTGGGGAAAAACCCAAAGCTCATATAGCTCTGTTTACTCAACCCACAAACAAGCACTCCCTTAACTAAGGCATATATGTAAAAGTTATCATTTGCATAGAAGCCCCTGCCCCCAACTACTATACTGATACAGACGTGCTCCTTCAGGGGGAAGGAGAATTTGACAGCTTGAGAAAAGTGAAAATGCCATCAATTGGATTCAAACTTCAAACTTTTCAAATATTTTCAAATCCTCTTTCTCAATGACAATTCATAACTTTCAATGGGCTTGGGACAGAATAATGAACAGAATGGCATGTTGCTGTAGCTAATTCAAACCTTGTGTAGAGTTGTGAATCTAAGTGGGAACAATCCCATACATAGTAAATAGAAACAGCACTAGATCATTTACTAGTTCATTTCCTCTAATAAACGCCAAGGTATTTTGTTGTCTGTTCCAAAATTGAAGATAATCAACAAGATGCAATCGTAAATGGTAAAAAAATATGAGAAGTTGCTTTAAGTGTGCCTGCGAAATTCATTTGTTTCACAAAAAGTAAAAATCATGCAAAAGTTCTTCACAACAAACTGTCGAAATGAAAAAACAATATTCCTATTTACTTGTAACTGTAAAAGGATTCATTGATACAAAACAAGTAAAACTAGTGTAAATTTCATTAGTTCTTGTAGTATGGTCTGTTTTCTAACATGCACCCCTTTTCATGATGTGGCATTTATTGGAGGATGGTGTTTATTTCAAATGTTTGGCTGGGCATGCAGCTTTTATTAGAGCAAATACAATACTTGAACATATTGCAGTACTCAGGATTGTTAATAGGATAATACTTCAGCCATGGCACAAGGGGTCTTGGGCTTTGTGGTAAAGCCCTAGTGCTATTGATGATTCAAGATGTATAGTTTTATTGATTCTGACTTAGTCTTAGCTTACAGTTATTTTTTTGTGCAGGGTCATAGGAACCATGGGGGCTGGGGTGGCACGTGCTCCCAACCTTTGCCCATGTTTTGTCACATATGCATCTGATGGATAGATTTTGTCATTTTGGTGCCACGTCCCCCTCCTTTGAAAACTGTTGCTAAGGATCCTGTTTATTACTAATTAGTATATATCATTTGTATCTGTATCCTTTAAAATAAAATGGTAGGCAACAAAGTTGGAGTTGGCACAGAGCAGCTGGACATTGTGTCTGAAGAAGTTGACACATCAGTCACTATTATTTTCAGTACATAATTTGTAAATTAAGAGTTGTACATTAGCGGATACATAGTGTCTTTCATGTACGGTGTAAAGTTGGCCCTTACTTTGTACTTTATGTGATATATACATGTTGTTGAAACTGTAATAAAACCCCCTATTTTCAGGGCTGGCAAAATAGTTTTAGAGGTGGGGGAAATGGGTGTGTCAAGTAATGGCAGGATATAACTATTTTACATGCACAATATTTCAGGTCAAACTTAGCAGAAACGTGTGGGACCATGCCCCCCAGCCCCCTATTTTGCCAGCCCTGCTTTTTCTTTTTCTTTTTTTATATTTGTGACAGGAATACATTAGATGGTAGGCTACTGGTAGTCCCGGGGATAAGTGCCTTTCTAAAGGGCACAACACTGTAGCCACGGGGTAGTGTCACAGTACTAGCAACCTGCAGATCATAAAGCCAACAACGCGAACGGGATTCGAACCCATGACAACCGAGATATGACTTCCAACTCCTTAACCTCTGTGCCACAGTCGCTACAAATACAATAACTTGTTCTGACAAATGTACACCCATTATAACATATATTGTAACGTACAGGTCATGGGCCGACATATCGACTGTAAATATTAAATACCATTTGTTTTTCATTAGTTTCCCCTATAAAAACTATCAAGGGGTGGATGCTAAATAAACACGTCGTCGTCACTACAACAAACAACAAGGAGGAGCGCTGAGGCATTAGGGTGCCGATCAAACGGCCTATGTTCGACCAAGAGGCCTGGTCTGCGGCCAATGTTTCCCCTTGAAGATGTTAGACTAAAGAATAATGTTATACTCGTTTTATGAACTTCACATTATTTTAAAATCCAATGTCAAAGATACTGTCTCAGTTAAACAGCATGAGCATAAAAATTTGAAGCATAAACTTGGAAGTAAGCCGATGGATTGATTCATCAGGCCTGCTCAGCTGTCTTACCGGCCAAACGCATTCAGTCGTATATACTCGGGAAAGGCAACTTAGATATCAAAACCAACTAATCTTGACGACGCAGCTCTTACCCTCAGCTCTGTACGGTCTTCTGTAATCTATCTTTGAGCAATATGGATGAACCTCCACGGGCAAAAATAGCATGAAACCACATTGGCCTCAGGCCAAACCAGATGCCACGAATATGGCGACAAGACAGTATTTTGCAAATACCGTACAACGTTTCCCCGCTCCTTATACCTTGCAAAGCTATCCAAAAACGAATACCTTATCCATGAGCTTCTGTAGAGCAAAGATAACATCATCAGTGAAAAACACAAATTGCAAACATCTCTACTACCTTCGTGGCCTTTTCCAAAAATTCCTCTCTTGAAGCATGATACTCAATTTGAAATTCAAAAGCCATATCTTGTTGCTGGTTTCTTTCATACATATGATCGCACTTCTCTTAGAACAGGATGTTACTTCCAGTGTGCATACCATCCGAGTATCGGTGACAGAATGGAGCAGACATGAAAGAATTTCGTGGCCTTCGAGATTATTGTCTGATTTCTCCTGGCCGTTCAGTCTGCAAGATTTTCGAGACACAACATCAAAATAACACGGCGGATGTCAGACAGAAATAAATTGTTGACAGTTGTATTCAACGGAATAGTGCAACAGGACCGTCAATAAACCCCGGAATGACAGTAAAAAAACTGTAACTTTTCTCAACGTAAACGGTAGCTAATGACAGTGATTTCCATCCCACGCCCATCAGTGGGAGGGGCAATGGGTGATCAGAGGGGGGCAATAATTAGTATTTAGATACTGAGCAGCTTATCATTACTCTAACAGGGAGCCAAGATAATATCTTCTCTTAAGTCACAACCTTTTTGCTACTTTTCAAGAACAAACTCTCCCATCTTCAGGCCACTGAATACTGGAAGGGGTCGTTGATATTCATCTCTTATTTAGTCCTTTTCGATAGTGTAAACATCAAGGACAAGGTCATCAAAAAAATTTAGGTATAGACTAGGCCGGAAAAATAATATTTTGTGCTAAAAAAAAATCTAGTTTCTAATTAAGACATAAAAAATCTCGAGTAAAGGTTTGTGCCGCTTCAGAGAACCGTAAGTGGACCGATATTTTGTTGTTTTTTACTGATCAGTAAGGGTTCATCAATACGTATCACTTTGATATGTCAAAGATATTTTAAATATTGGTTTATCCCATTGAACTCTATATAAAAATACTTTTATATAGAGTTCAATGGTTTATCCTTCAATCACCGATACCTCTTTATTGGAACGAGGCTGATCATCTTTGCTTCGTCGTTGCACACCCTTTCCAGGTGCATTGTACGTAGATTAGGCCATTGCCACCTAAGTTGAACTCGTTCATCATTCGAAGCTGGTCGGTACAGTTCTTGTTATCATTCTGACCCTGAATTCGTAGCAACTGAATGGATAGTTGCATAGGAAGATGGAGTTGTTTACTGATCATGGAGTTACCTAACACTGCGCTATACCTTACTGGTATAAACTTCATCAAAAGAACGTCAGGCCTTGTACTCTCAAATCTGCAATAATCATCCCTTCCCTTAAATTCTAAATATAATTTCTTATGATTATTACAATCCTATTGATGATTTTTATAACGATGAATAATTCCCGTCTTACTTTTGACTTACCTTCTTTCTTGGCATGAGCGCAACATTTCAGTTGATAAAGCCTAACCTAACTTAAACTCTAACTTATATCAATAGGAAAAGTCTGAGTAAAGATTCAACGCTCTCAAGAGGAGCCGTACTTATTACTGTATGAGAATGGAAAGCACTGGGTACGAACCTAATAAACATATATTGCGTAATAGGAAACCTTTGTTCTTTATGATAGTAGTATACATAGTGTAGAGAAGTGGGAATAATAGGTCAGCCAAACAAATTGTATATCATAGTTAAACACAAAAGTGGAGTAAAAATATGCTATGGCAAGAAGGTAGGAATACAGTGTAAGGACGAGCAACAGAAACATTTGAGATCAGGACCGCATAGACAGAGGAATATGTAGGAATTGTATGATCTGAATGATAATACAGAAAATATGATTACAGAAAAAGAAAAAAAGGTAGAAAGAGATAACATCGGACCACAGTTGTTAGTGCTAGAAGTTGGTTGAGCACTAAGCACTTTGAAGATAAGACCAGCGTGAGGTATCAATGCCATCATCTCTTGACAAATGTGGAGAGAAATGCAGAGCACTGCTAAAAATGATCTTATAAGTCTTGGCAAAGGATTCTACACCGCTGAAGTGTGGTCGGATGACTTCCTTATATGAATTATGTTACCCCCTGGAAAAGAAAATATATACAATACAACTAGATGAACATAGAACAATTGATCTTACAGTGGATGCATTAAAGATCTTGTTGACGACCAGTATGGATTTAGAAAGTGCAGGAGCATAAGAAACAGACTAGCGGTAAAGTGGGCTCTTGGCCAGAATTGCATTGAACACTCTCAAAGCGTGCATGTTTATCATATGGCACCTGAAAAAGCTTTCGATAGTACACAGTGTATACGAATGATGGAAATCCTACAAAATTAGGATTGTACGGGAGATATAAAAGGTTAACTGCAACGCTGCATCTTGGACAGACAATTGCAGTTTAAATGAATCAAGGAGATTTTGAGCCTGTTACCCTTGGAAGTGATTTGAGACAAGGATGTATCTTATTCACTGTGCTGTTTAAAATTCATGCTGAAATGATGCTGAGAGAAACATAAGAGGATGGCATTAAAGTGTAAAAGCAATGAAGTGGATGGGTAGCAAATCATTATGAAAAACTTAGTGAGAGCGGGGAACAGTTATGGAGTACGAATAAATGTGAAGAAGAGAAAAATTATAAAGATTGGGTAGACCAATAATGAAATCCTAGCTGTTGTGAATAATGACACGAAGCTAGAAAAAGTGAGAAAGTTTAGTTATTTAGGAAGTAATTTGTTAAGTAATGTTCATGCAAATATGAGGTAAGAAAAAGAAGTGGCCATGGCAAAGGAAACATTTGACACAAAGAAATAAAGAAAAGAACTGGATAGGTCATATATTTCCATACCAATATATATACCAAAATTTTGGTCCATTAAATGTCCTAGACGACAGCCAGTGAGTGATAGCCTCGTTTTCATTTACGACTCTCTACTCCATTAACTGTTCGTCTGCAACGAGTCGTTAGGAAGAGCATTACTAAGTTACTTTATCGAACTTTGATCTGGAAAAAGGAGACACAGAAAGCTATCAGCGCAGCCAAAGTAAGCGATTTCGTTTTAATTTGTTTTATATTTACTATATATTGTTGTTTTCAGGTGTAAAAACAAATCTGACCTGATCAATGCCGATGTGGAATTTGTTCAACATGTCGTGCTACATGATAACTGATGTCAGTGGTTTTCTTACTTCAGATTGTTGTAACGGATCAAAAACGAAATAACGAGTGATCAGTGGCAGAGATTAGGGAGTTGCAAAAGACTTAATGTATAATGATCCATGGATGGCCCATTTTTATGGTTGTTTTGCTTCCCATCGCATTTGTCGATATTCTCCTTAAGCTTTCATGGCAGACTGTGTTGCTCTAGGTTGACAAATCACAACAAGCCAGTGAATATCTTTCGTTTGTGAGCGAATGTCCGTAGCTGTTATATGCTACGAGGATCCCCTAATAGTTATAAACCGTCTGTAAGACTTAGTTTGATCAATAAAGTTTCGAGTTTGTTACTGTAGTATAGTAAACATATGGGACTTGTGAGGGCTAAGTAGAAGTGGCACCGTGCCATTTATCCAATCAATCAATAGAGATCAATGGCTATCCCAGCCATTCATTCGGAGGTAATGCACTGCAGTCACAGAGACTAATATATTTGGCATGCTGATTGTAGATGAGCAGCAATAGACAGAAGCATAGTGCAACAGAATTCTTCAAGTCTTTTCTTTGATGGATTCCCCACAGGGTTTTGAAACCAAAACACACATTAACAAGGCATGTTGCTTTGTTCATGTGTTGAACTATCTGACATATACTAGATACATTATCTTGATGCCTATATCCAGTGTTGATAGCATAGCTGAACCTTATTCATTCAAAATAGCAATTTTGAAAAGGCAGACAGATTACCACTGCTACTTAGAGCCTTGTGCCCAGCAGTATTTGGCAGACTGTAATAGTCTTTTAATGGTAGTTGTTTTTAAGCTAACCCTGTTTTAAGGGGCTTGATAACTTCTTTATTGTCATGGTGCAAATTACAAGAAATTATAAGACTGCAGCATGTAGGTGGTGGTTTGACTGACTCCAATACAACACCAGACATACTTGGCATGTAAATGATCCCCTGTTCCTAGCATTTAAACAGATTACTTTGTTGAAGCAAAACATTTGAGCTAATGATGCTAAAACTGTAATCACAGTCTCCTCAAATGAAAGAAAAGGACCTTTGCTTCCCATTCCCAATCAATACCTTGAGGAGTAGTGACCCAGTCTAGAAAACTGTTGCATAGTTGATTTATATTTGCAAACCCTATGGTTTGTGTTTTTGTATGTACCTATTGGTGACCAAAACTAGGCTTTGAACCCCACCTTATCATTTCAATAATCAGTAAACTGTGTTTCCATTTTGCTGGCTTAGGATTGAGGTTTTGGAAATGTGTGTGTGTGTGGATTGGGAGGGGCAATTGTACCTCTCTCTTAACTGCTACACCACTGCATAGACACTACCTTTCACATGCATTATCAATGTATGATGCAATTTGATCCATGGAGAGACTATTGATAAGATAAATTGTAAATCTCATCTCAGAAGCAAACCTTCCTAGCCATACCGTGGTATTGTTTATGGAAGTCAAACTTGTACAATAACATAGAAACTGGAGACAGACTTGATTGTATCAGAGAGAAACATGGATTGCTGTGTAGAGGCATTAAATCACAGATAAATAACATTTTCATTGACTTTTGTAGAAGTGTTATATACTATCTTTGTAGTGATCAACACATCCATGTATCCTTCTGGCCTGTGTATCTTGACAAACAGGGGCAATTGGATTACAAAAGGAAATCTTAATAATCTGTACAAGCACTGTAACCTTAAGATGATATTGATAACAATGGTAATGATGCTGTCAATCATGATCACCATAATGGTGTTGCTGGTGATGATTGTGTTGCCAATGAAAAGGTTGATGATGATGAACCTCATATGAATGTTGTTATGTAATTTCATAATATTCTATAACTATGTGCAATGAATTTTTCCATACAGCTATGGCCTATATAGTACCAGGACCAAAGAATATTGAAATTGAGTTGTTAGACAAAGCCAGTAAGGTAATTATCTTTGTAATATCTTTTCTTATATACATTTTTAAATAGCATTCACTTACATGTGATTTTACACTTGTAACTAAAGAATTGAGCCACCATGGTCTAGTGGTTAAGGAATCGGACTCACATACCAGAGTTTATGGGTTCGAATCTGCCTAGCTCAATGTAAAGAATATCAGTTGGGAAAGGGAATGGGAGACTACCCCTGTAAATGTGCTCTCTCCCCAAGACATTGCTCACTCTGGCTGGCAATAGGCTACGCTCAAAATCTATTATCCACCAAAACCCAAAAAAAACCAACTCTAAAGTATAATTTGAATGTATAATCTAACATACTGCAATGCCTAGAATAAGCACCTGGGTGCTTATTTAATGTTTGAGGCTCTAAGTTAAGCCCTTATTTGAGGGAGGCACTTACTTTTAAATAATATGGATTTCAATACACTTCAAAAAAATTGAAAATATATGAAATCTGGTGTTTTCCTGCCAAATACATTGCAGTGACAAACAAGATAAAGTTTGCAGAAGTTTTTGCTAGAAAAGCTGGAAGAAAAGAAGAAGATTGTTGAGATTGTAATATCTGAATCCTTTTTAAAGAAGTTTCCCTGTAATAAAGAAATTGAAGAGAAGATTGAGAATGAAAACTAGAAAACACAGTCTTTAGTTTTCTTTCCTTCTTCTGTAAGACTTTTCTTACTGAAAGTTTGAATAAGTATGAATACCTGTTTCTGAAGATTGAAGGGTGGGTGCTTATTTGAGGGGATTGCTTATTTGCTAATTTCACCAAGATGGGTTGGGGCTTATTGGAGGGGAGTGCATATATGAGGAGGGTGCTTAATCGAAGCATTACAGTGCATGTTCTTGTGGCAAGGCCACTTAATTTAGTCATTTATACATCATACATAAAAATATCACATTAAAGATGACAATGGAATTAATAACAGAAGTGAGAATGTTGATTACCATGGTTATAACAATGGTAATGATGGTTGCTATTGTAACAGGTTGTTCATTATTATAAAGATTGATGTAGCTTATTCTCTGATCTTTGATCTTTTGGAAGTGTTAAGCATGGTTTGGAGCTTTTAAATGTCAAAAATCCTCAGTGATCTACGGAGTAGGGAGCTGAGTTTTGAGTTTTGAACAGGGTTGGCGAAATCACTGATTTTTTTAAAAAATTCAAAAAAATCTGATTTTTTTTATTTAAATCAGATTTTTTTGATTTAAATTGATTTTTTTTCCTAAGTCCATAAATTCACGATTCAATCTTTTTGTTTCTGAGCCTTTCAATTCTTAAACACTGTAAATTATACACCAGGTTGACCATGTTCATGGAGTACAATAC
>JAAAKL020000080.1:39811-64784 GCA_010016065.2 Carybdea cf. marsupialis auct. non (Linnaeus, 1758) | reverse complement strand
AAGTACTCGTGATCGTGCAATCGAAGATCTTTCACTAGAGAATTATAAAGTCCTTTCTGTGATCGTTCAAGAAAAATTTTTCTTATCCACATCGCTTTCTTATTTACTTTTCTGATTCTTCCTTTCCGACGAAAACGAAGGAGCAGTAGTAATGTTAATTTAGCTCGTAAACATAAATATTTTTCAGGCTTCATAGTAAGACCTCGTGTTGCTCTGAGATGAATAAACAACACAATTGCGCGCGACCACTCACATGTGACGAGCGCAGTTGAAATAAAAAGTATGTTTTCCGCGAGTAAAAAGGCTCGAGCATTTTCCCGCCCGCTCGCAAAAGTAAACTGAATGGAAAACCGGCTTAAGGCTATTGATAGATGCAGCGTGGATCGATTACCGATAGATAGCAATATCAAATAGTTAAGATCTGCTCTGGTAACCTGAATTGCATACCCACGTACCTGTTGCAAGCACATCTTGTGTTGCCACTGAACTTAGCTGCAAATACTCGAGTGCTCTTTGCTGCAATTCGGTGTCTGCATTTTTCAAGTTTGTATCACTTCGCAAAACCTGCAGATAACAACAGCAGCAACATGGTAAGATGGGGGATAGTATGAGAAACAACTAGACGCCTTATGATATGTGAACGGGTAAATTATTGGATGATACGAGGAACGAGTGAAGAAGAACGAAACGATAGGAGAGAGAGACATATGTTCTTGAACAGCTTGTAGAAGAAACTCTATATCAACAGTAATGATTGTGAAATTTGTAAAATGTGTAGAGAGGGAAGAGAGCGGGGAACCTATGTCCATACGTCCTGGAACGGCAACGTTGAGAAACAAATTAAACAAGCTGACCAACAAAAAACAGCAAACCATATACATCGATTGTAGTTCCCCCTCTGATAATAAGGAAGATCCAAAGTCTATAACTCACATCTTGAATGTTTGCTTTTATTTCTGGGAACAAATTGATGAACTTTATATACGTTGACAAAAGAAGCGCCTTTGTCGATGAATTGACCAATGGGAACTTGCTGTGAAGAAGGTTGAACTGCACCATTGGACTGTAGAAACGGAACAAATGAAAGTGTTACGCTATTGGCAGGCTATTAACAAACTTCCTTTATTTACAAATCAAGAAAAAGGGGTCCAAACTGAAACCTGTACATATTTAAAGTTAAAAATTATTTTGACTGACTGATATGACATAACATGACATGACGTGATGTGATGTGATGTGTTATGGTGTGATGTTATATATGATATGATATGATATGATATGATATGAGAAGATGTGATGTGATGTGATATGATGTGATATTGTACTATACTATATTCAGGTTTCCAATTCCCTATGCTCAAGAGAGTACCTAGTGATGCGTTGAATGAATTGTCATTCATAACTAGGTAGAGGTGACACCACGACGATCAATGAAATTAATTAGTCTTGCCAAAAGTACGAGGTACCAAACTAGCTCCATTTGCACCATGTAAATAGATTCTTATTCCATTAGTTTTAGCAATACTAATCTACTAAAGTAAGGTTCTTTCTGTTTACGTGGTGACTTAATGTAGTTTCATGGCCTTGATAAAATGTTTTGCAGTGCCAACTACTTCTGCTTACCTGGAGCGAGGATCTCCTGCAATCAGATTCCCAAACTCTCCCATGATATATCCTCCGACTTTAATCATATTCTCATGGCAATCAAGTGACTGCAATGCTTCAAACACTGTCTTTGCAGCATAGCCCTGGATATCATCTCGGTTGATAATGACCTGGATGACTCGGTACCAGACCTTTAAAAGGAGACAAGTAAGAATTTAAAATAGTTTCCTTCTTCGATATTTTCAAGTGTCACTTGCACGTTCTTTATAGATTCGAATCAAAGTGACGTCACCATGGAAATTTTGGAATGTAACAATTAACAGCACATACTAAATAAAAAGGTATAAATTAATTGTCTTCACAATTTCAAAGCGAGCTGACGTAATAATGAAAACTATTTTCATGCAACCATAAATAGCACTTCATGTTACAACGAGGCAATGACGTCATGGTAATGGCGGACCGCCGGCGTCCTTCTCGCGTCTAGTCGAGTATTATAGTGGTTGAAGTCCACTTTGGGGCCTTGTTCTGCTTTTGAGCATACTATCCAACGGGCTTTTACATATGAACTGATTGGGCCCTAAGACTGTGGTGAAGAGAAGTTATCAAACCTCATTGACACTGGCATTGAACTCAGAGCGGCGGTTTTCAGAGCAAGCCCTCTACACGGTGACATACGCTATACAGCCCTTGTAATACAAAGTTGAACAGTTTCAGGCCAAACTAATGCAATACCAGAAAACTGGCATCATGCAACCAAAAACAGTATAGTATAAAATAGGAACTGTTGATTGTCCTTCGAGAGAAATCATGCGTGATTAAGAAACGAATCTAGTGTCGACCTGGAGTGGACTTTTTGGGTTATGCTTTAAATGAGGCTGCATCGACAATATGGTTTGAATTTAACGAAACTAGTATTGCAGAAAGTGACAAGAGAAATAATTCTAGAGAAAGGAGAGTGCCCTACCTAGACCTATACATTCCTTCACAAAGAGACCAAACATGAGTGTTCCTAGAAATAGGTGATATTGCCAACAGTTACACTCTTCCGAATATAATATGGTACCACTCTTTAGTAGCCAATTCAAAACGATCTCATTTGTTCTATTTTTAAAAGCTTTCACGTTCAAAAAGCGATATTCTACGGCAGTCTTCCTAACTGAACAGAAACTCCAGCTTACAGGTCACTTATCACTTACATACTTAGAAACCCCTTACTTCCTGCCCTCTTTTGACTCTCCGTTTCTACACGCGGTTCTCTGAACATTATTAAGCCTTCTCAATCTGGCTCACACCCTTCCAATATTTGATCGAGTCAGAAATAAGAGTTAGTGGACATGCATGGGGTTCAGCTGACAATTACATGTTACCCGATAGGATGTTGTACCCCACAAAACACACTCCACTCTTATTTTACCCTGGTCGCCACAATTGAGATTTCCCAGTAGCAAAGAAGTACATAAAAGTATGTACATCTTGATGCTCAGGTCCTGCAACTACGTAATTAGAAACCTTCAAGCGAATGAAACACGATCCGGGTATCGGGCATGAGCTGCTCCCTCCTCAATGCAGCTTCCACCCAAGATAACGCCATGCAAAGTAACAAAATGTACTGTTTCAAAGCTCACCTCTTCCCCAACGAAGTCTCCACCCACTCTAATTAGCTCCAAGATTTTGTCAACATACCACGAATAATCCGTGGCATACTTCTCAGCAAGAATGGCAATCTTCAGAACCTACAAACAAGAACACAACGGTACAGAACCACCTTGCTGAATACAAAAAACAGAGAGAGTTTATGGTACAGGAGCCGCCGTGGTCTAGGCGATACGTTCCAGGCCTTCAGCTCAGGAGGGTCAGGGTTCTCATCCCGTAAGGGCCATTGGTTACGTCAGGAAGGGCATCCGGTTTTAAGTGCTCGATGCTCCAGTAACATGTCCCATCGTCCTGGCCCTGAAAAGGGGAGTGCACAGCTTTAAAACTGCATCATACAGGCTCCGATCTGGTTATGAACTGAATCGCACCAAACAGAGAACAAATGTTACTCGCACATGGCTAAGGCATACGATTACACACATGGCATATTATTATTCACTTTTATATTTATGATATATTTTTACAGAATTGCTTCTTAATGTACAAAAACGGTTATCAAGGACCGCCCTGTTTATCTGCATATGAAGACCAATTTATCACTTAAGGCACATCGATATATAAACTTATATATTTTAATGCACAAGCAAGTGACTTCATCCCTTTGTCATTTGGTAAATCACAACCATGTGTGCAAGCCGAGTTCCTACTTCGTTAACGCTGTTCTTTCAGTGAATGAAAGCCCAAGATAACAAATCACTTCAGTGTAAAATAAAAGGTTCTTAAAATTGAAGTATGATCACACGATTTTTCGGCCATTTGAAAATATTGTCAGAAAGGCAAACGTAAGATTAAAAATCCACGAAAAATGAAAGGATAATCTACGATTGCTGTGACACGAGGGCACTTTCAGTTCCCCCAACCTGAAACTTACCAATTCCTCTCTGATTGAGTAATCAGCCGACTTCAAGTAGTCCAGCATCTCGGAAACAATTTCTACTGCATTGCTGCTGTCACACATGGCATACAGAAGATCGACTGCACGTTGACGTACACTTACATCACGTTCGGTCTAAAAGACAAAAATGTACATGTAAATGGCTCGCATTCTGAATAAAAAAACCCATAGCTAAAAGTAAATATTTCTTGCATATTTATCACTTTATCCGTGTATCTTCAAACTCAAACTTAGCTTCATACATCCCCTAAATATAGTCAATGTGGTAAGGAGGCGTTGGGTGAAACTGTTCGAGAAACATTGCTCTAAAGTATCAAAGTTCTGAAAGTAAGGAGGTTAGCGATGGTGTACCTTTGCTTGCATGGAAATAACGACGAAGGAACAGGGAATTACAAAAGATGAAGAGAGTAAAAGGAATTTAGATATTTACCTGAAAGCACCAGGAGGCTGGCTGCTATGAAGGCCGGGGAAGTAATAGATACAGGCATGGTGGAACCAGGTGGGAAAAGGTTGCAGGGAATGTTTGTGTCGAAAGGTTACCCATTAGAGTAAGAAAAAAGTATATAATACAACATCGCGACCAGCGGTGACATCTGGACTGTTGCGATGAAAAAGAGGACAGAAGCAGAGATGGAGATAGCGGGATTGTTAATACTTTGGATTACGGTAGGTTTGCTGAGAATTGATCAAATTTGAAATAAATCTCTCGGAGGTACAACACATGTTCATTGCCTTGGAGTTAAAGTGGGAGAAACTAGGCTCAGGTGGGTTGGGCATGTTATCAGAAGAAACAAAAGATATATGGGACGAATGGTGATAAAATAAAACTTCAACATGAAACAAACAAATAAATGGCAAAGTGGAGGGTTATGGGTACCCTGGGGGCAACTGAAACGTGGGTGAAACAGAAGAGGCGTAGAAGGAAGGGGAACCTGAGCTTGTATGACCCGCTGTTGCAAACCCTAATGACGGGGATAAACCAAAAGAAGAAGAATATCAGTCATTATCTATTAAGTATCATGACTACTACAACGAATTACGAACGAAAACTAACAGAAACGTCTAAGAGATCAGTCGTACTAGCAACCGGGCAAAATAGGGAACACAAAAGAGCACCAGTTATTACAGTAATCTTACCTTGAGTGCCTGAATGACTGTTTCTTGATGCTTGCGTACGGCATCGGCAGAGAATTCTGAGTTGGCCATATTACAAAGGCTTTCCAATGCCAGGTACCTTAGTAGCATACAAGTGATAACATACAATTTGGAGACAGGTATGATGCATTTTATGTAATTAAACTTCAATATATGTAACCTCGTTTTCATGTAACTCGTCCTCCTTTACCTCGTTTTTATATTTAATTATTTCCTGTACGTCATAATGTCTATATACAGTTCTCTTGTTACGATTACTAATTAGATTGCGATAAACTACTCTGAAACGAGTAACTTTTCTATTTGTATCAAGTTCAAATTCTAACAGGGTATAACAAAAGTTTGAAGGGCGCAGTAGAAAGTAATAAGAAGTACCTCCTGATCTAACGAAAGCAACACTTGCAAAAGTATTCTTGTGAGGCCAGAACAAGGTTACGATGGCTTACGTGAAAGCAGGGTACTCTATAAAACTGCGGGGCATAGTGTCACTCGTACAACCCAGCTTTCTGCAAATCACTTGATGTCGCAGCACCATAATATTATAAGTTGGGATTCATATCAAAAGTAACAGCAAAAATTATAAAAAGGGTGGTGTCAAACTTTAAATCTATACTGTTAAAGAGAGGCGATGAAACTCTGTTTGACTACATGCCGCCCAGCAGTAGCAGTCTACGGGTCTGAAACCCCCTCTTCAAGGCAGAAAAATACAATCAAGCAAAAGGGGTTGAAACTGCACCACGGTAATCATTGATGTCTCCAACAGACGTGCCTACTTCCGTTAGTAAACATGTTTTGAGGTGGGTTCCCTACTATCAACGCAACTTCTAAACTCCGGGCTCGTGACTAAGGCACGTCCGTTACTCCGTAAGCCACGATTGACTCGGGCTGCAGCAAATCACAGCTTGATGTGGAGCAAAACTTCACGAAAAGTAAGCACTTCTAGGTATTGTCAGTCAACAGAGTTTATGACGTTGTTACAATGAGGTAGTTAACTATTTAGACAATATTAAGTACTCTGATTTTACGATCAAGAAAGATGATGCAAATTCTTACCTTAAATTCGACTCCCTGTGTGTCAAGTATTGGCCAAGTTGATTGCATGAACGTATCAACAGATGCTGGTCACTACGACAAGTCAAAAATGACGTGTAAGTTGATGTAATAAGGGTAGAAGAAAAACTGGGAGAGCAGAAGAATGAGGCAAACACCAGTAGGAAGTGTTGATAGAAAAGAAAGAGAAAGAGGAGGGAGAACAGACGGAAGAACAGTTGAGGGAACATGACAAGTGGAAAGAAGGGGAGAATAGGTAAGATCAGCAAACGATATTGAGAAGGGTCATATCAACATAAAACAACAAGTTACAGGTGACAAACAAAATGAAGATGAAAAAGACAAATAAACAAGAATAAAGATGAAGTGGAAAGAAGGGGAGAATAGGTAAGATCAGCAAACGACATTGAGAAGGGTCATATTAAAATAAAACAACAAGTTACAGGTGACAAACAAAATGAAGATGAAACAGACAAATAAACAAGAATAGAGATGAAGTGGGAGAATTGGGAACAGGAAAAAAACACGGAAAAGATCAAGACAAGGAAAAATAAAGTAATGAAGAGGGACATAACAAAAGCAGCAAACATAGCAAAAATACTACGGGGTGATAGGGATGAAGAGCTGGGGATCAAGGTAAACAGCACAACGGAAACTTACCAATCCATGTGAATAATTAAACTAATAGCTTCATACAAAACTGCATTCTTGGCATTTGAGTGCTGTACTTTTTTGGATTTCGGGGCTTCCTATAGGAACAAAAATAGAAAGGTGGTACGAAAAAAACAGAAAGGGGGAAATGCAAAAACTAAAGGGAGGCAAGAGCAAGTGTTAGATGCCTTTTGAACACACATGATTATAAATTTATGTGCAATGATGCACTCTAGGGCAGAGAGAACAAAATTATTGAGACATGCCAACAACCTCTGTCCACTTCTTTTCTTCTTCTTTACAGAAAAGTCGTCAACGAACAGCCGTGGCATCTTCATAGAGATTCCCTTAAGATTTCCCTATTCTCAGCCACTCTTACAATCTCCACCAAGTTCAGCCTCTATTACATCATTTATCATCCACTTGAACAAGGATTTGTTATAAATGCTTAATAAATATATTTAGTACTCATACTGTGTAATTTTCGCTACATTTACTTCTTCATTTATCTATTCTATATTTATTTATTATTTTTGCATATCTTTCCTATCTTTTTAGTTACGGACCGATTCACCGACTTATTACTCATCGTATGACCATTATGTTTTTCGAATGTTCTTTCACCCACCCACACTATCGTGCTTGTAATGTATACCCATTTCCCCTATTTTCATACCCCTACCCTCGCTTAGTTGGATTCTTGTTCGCAGCTCTTTTGAGCTAGGTCTTATCAATTATATAGCCTGGTGGGAATGTACCATGTTACAGGTGGCGGTTCAACCGATATATCACACTGCAAGTGTTCACTTTCCAATTGACCTGAGGAAGGCAGAAATTGATGAAACATGATCTGAAATATAGTTTCCTTCTTGGAGCATTATTCTTTACTCTGTTAGTTGACACATCCGCACAGAATCTTTTCCAGATCCCTATCGCATCCCGTTCACCCAAAAATGAAGGTTTCGTTCTCTGTGGCACGTCACTTTGCCTTGAATAGGCAACACTTACGATGTATCAATCAATACGAAGCCTACTCATGGAAACTAATCTCCAAGGTAACGTTAGCATAACATTTTCAAGAAACATGTGAACTATATTGCAATAGGAACATGCTATAAAACCGCAATTATAACAAATTAATAAATACACATAACGCTGATTGATACAAGAATTAATCGTTTGACTCTCATACGGGTAAACATGTCTTGAACTGAGTCTATTCCCGCGGATGTCGCTGTGTTCTGGTTTATTTGTACTCATATTATGATAATCCTTATGGCTCATCCATCTATCCATCATCATCATCACCATCATCATCATAGTCATCATCATCATCATAGTCATCATCATCATCATCGTCATCATCATCATCATCATCATCATCATCATCATCGTCATCATCATCATCATCATCATCATCATCATCATCATTATCATAATTAAATACTTTCGAAAGTAACAAAACTGTGTGACGTTAGGTGGAAAATAAGCTCAAGTTAAATAGGTACTGTGGCTCCATAGTCCTTTTGAGATTCAGTTCACAAAGTTCTCCTGCCGCTTTTAATCAGGGCCGAACGTCGAAAGAAATTTGTGTCTGGTGACAAGTCTTTGTGTTTTCCCCCTTGCATCTGAACGCGAATCATCTTAAAATTTATGATGACTAGCCCTCTCAACAATAACAATTTTTATGGTTTTATTCAAACGTCACAATCACTACGGAAATATCTGGACTTCCGCAGAGTGAGAAAGCGGGTCATCGTGTCACGCCAGGATCTGTTATTTCATGTTGCTCGACACATTTCAAATGGTTGTTAAAGTAAATAAAAGACAACGCTAATGAGGGCGCCATCCGATGTTTACTGGAATGAAAAACATGGGCAAGCTGTTTATATGGAAAGAAATTTGAAATAAGTGTACGTGAGTGAACATCCAACACGGCAACGTGAGCGCATGTTAGCAAATTTCACTCATGTACGAAGAGTTCAATTGTTAGCCAAGTCAACGAGTTTTGAAGATGTTTGTAGATGATCAGTGTCGTATCCACTGGGGCGGGGCTTGTGGGTTGCAGCCCCTCCAATGATTTCCACGGTGATTTTTTAACACGATTCCTGGTCAAGTACTTGGAGCATTGACATTATTTGGGTGGAAACCGGTCTAGCCCCCTCCCCCTAAACATTTGCTGTTAGGAACCAAGAGTGAGGAGGAGTAACTGTGCACAACTTTTCCGAAGTGTATTAGTATATCTTTTTGGCAGAAATGTTGATATTTTTAGAAATATTTTGACATTTAGTAGACAAAGTAGCTTCTGAGTAATCAGTGGTAGTTATGACAGTCGTGACCTTTCGAAGAACTGCCATCTTTTCCTTTTGATGCTTGTTGTTCACTTATGTTTTGAGAGTCGACTCTTCCTCAATTTAGCTTTCCTTGCGCCATGAAGACTCCACTTGTGCAGTCCGAGAGAGCAGTGTCTAGAATTTTATCTTACTTATCTCTTCTCAGAGATTTGTCATTAAAAGCACCCGCTACCCCCAACTATAATTTCTCAAATGTGGAAAAGAGTTTTAAAGGATATTTAGGCAATACAGTACATCATGTGTCATGCTATCAGTAATAGTACTTTAGCCATGTCTACTTCTTCATTACCTTCCAATCGTCATACTTTATAACAAAAATACTGATTTTTGACTGACAAAAGTGAGCTCTTGCATATTTGAAGTGTCTCTCCATTACACAAATATGCGCCAATTTTTGCACTTTATGTCACTTAAATTGCACGTTATCATTTATCGCTTCGGGTATCATTTATCGCTTCGCACCGATCATCGCTCTGCTTTGTATTTACTAGCAGGAATTATTAAGATGTCACGTTCCTTTACTACACTACTCTATTGTGCCTCTTAAGAACAAACGAAGAGTACGAGAGATTCAAATTTCCCAATGTTGAAAAATTGTTAACTTTAGCTGGAAAGTCGTCTTGCAATTTTAAACCACAATCAACAACAGAATAAAACACTATCCATTTTCTGTTGTTACCTTTTTCTGCTGCCATGGGCTTGTCCGTGTCTCTTGTGGCATTCTCTATCAGTGTCTCCTGATACTCTCAGCGTTTGTATTTTTAATCAATTAACTTACCTGTTATAAAACCGATAAGAAACCTAGTAGGTAAATTTTTTATCGGTATCGATTTTCGTAATCGATGTTATTATTGGTTATCAGTTTGGTTCGATGCCTTAGGTGTTCCCCCGTTCTCAGTCATGTAAATATCCTTCAGTAACTATCTGTAAAGCACTAGGTTTTGATTAAGCGGTAATGGCCTTAACAGAACGGGATATTATAAGGGAAAACGACCATGTGTATAGTAACAGAAAGAAGACATCTTCGTAGCCTACATAATACATCAGGAAACGTAAGTCCTCGCGAAAGAAATTCTAAAACTTGTCTAGTCATACTCATGTAATCCTTTCCGGGGTTGTACCTAATGATCCAGAATCGGATTACGCAAGTGCTGAAGACCAATTCAAAGAGGTTTGTTGACACTTACGAGTTTGGTTTTGAACAAGATCGTATGAAACGATGATGGCCTTGCAAGTCAATGACACCGAATCTCGAATTCATCTATTTTGAAAGAGAGGTTAGGATGATCAGAGTTTTACTGGACTGCTCAAAAACATTCTTCAAGTAAAGAAGGCTGATGATAATGATGATGATGTGCAATTCTTAGTAAAATATTTTCTTGAATATGAGTTATTTTGTAAACATCTCGTCTTTTTTAGACGCTACTGATTGATACTGAATTATACGACTTGCACATTGTGCAATTTAAGAAAAGCTGATAACACAAATAAATTAACAAAACTTTTAGTACCGTTTAAACACATTTGATATTCTACTTTTCACATTTGTTTGCAATTAGCTTTGTAATTGTTGCCAGTGTCTATATTGACACCATCCTTAATTTAAAACCACGTTTTCATTACATATTATATCCGTACTTAATAGCACCAAAAAGCTCTAAACTGCTGTGATATGTACGATCAACTTGCACATAACAAAATAAATTATCTTCATTTTTGTTGGTTGCTAAAATATAATTGTTGTCTTTTATTTTAGACATGTCTTCGATGCGGTCCCCGCCAGCTTGGGCTTTTCACAATTTCTCAAGTGGTCTCTATGGTCACAACCTATCACCATCAAGTTCTACGGATGCTTACTCAATGCTTCATAACACAATACCAAATAATTTTCAACAGTCTCTTCCCTTAAAACCACACAACTCTACAGAGGGACTCAACATCCCTGCAGCCTACCAAGACCCTCGTTCAGGAGTTTTCCAGTCACTAAATCCAAATGGATCACGATCATCGCCCAATAACACAACCGGTGCCACCACACAACTATCTAGTCAAACAGCAAACAGTATTGTTCCCTCTATTGGAGGAGGAATGAACAACTTGATTATTGGCAATATACAATCACCGTTCCAAGCAGCCAATCAAACTAATGGATATATCAATAACAGCATGAATAATAATAATAACAACAGTAATAGCTATGGAATGAGTGTAAGTCCAACGGGGGGCCTTAACTTGCCTTTCCGTCAGCAAACGAGATTTGTAAACCAAACCGGGGGAGTCAAACCGGAGTCAAGTACACCCAATTCAATCAATTCTTACGGGTACTACAGAGGCCTTTACGATACGGCAGGCCTTACTTTACCAGCGGGGTATCAACAAAGTGCGGATTTACGTGGGAAGTCGGATGAGTATGGAGTAACACATATGACTGACCAAGGACCCAATGTTAATGGACATCATAACGGTGACGAACTTGACGAAAATGGTAACAGTGCATCTGCTCCGAAAGTCTGGCGACCTTACTAGGAAATACAAGTAGCCTCAGTGCGGCTTAACTGCAGATTTTGTCGAGAAGAGTGGAGGGAGGCCAGTTTCTTATTCCCGTCGAGCCATTTTGGGCTTTAAATAGACTGATCGTCATTTCCACGTTAGCCGAATACAAAACCAGTGAAGTTGATATCGGCCAATGTCACGCGTAAGGAACTTCGGCCTCATTGTTGTACCACTGTAATTTTTTGTCAATCCTCCGAGCATGGAATTTGCATTAATGGAATTCCGTTTCTGATGTCAGAGGAAACATACAGCAGTGTTGATAGTTCTATTACTAAAGTAACAGGCAGATAGAGTCAGAATAAAGCTAACAAGCTAAGAAAAACATTTTTGTCAAATATGTCTGTAGTGGATCCTAGTATTGTAATTTTTGTCTGTAAGACACGAGAGTTCCTTTTCAACCATGTTTAGATATATTTACTAAAGTCACTTTATCGAACATGTATCATACGTAACAGTGCTAATGCGAGGCCGAGTGCCTCTAAACGACCCTAAAAACGCATCAAAGGTATTTTACATTTATGGGATTGAATAATAATATGGGGTCCTCAGGAAACAATTTCGTCTTTGACGAATGTTTATTTCTTAGGCCACCAGTGATATCCGGATTTGTTTACGAGATCAAATACGTGTATATATAAGTTTTGAGCACATTTTGCTTTGCCGGGTTTTTTGTGTCACTACAATAGCTACAAGTATTGTGCCTTGCATATTTCAATGTCTCTTAAAATGTTGTAGGTAAAGTGCTACCTGAAGTGAACGAATCTTAGGTTATCCATATGAGGAGCGAATATAATATGAAGGTTCTATTTACAATCCTAAATTGTTTTAAAACATAAAAACAATACTTTAACTCATTATCTGTTTGGGCCTTGAGCTCATTTGGTAAGTCAGATGGATAAAATTGAGGTTTGCTTGAAATGTTGACATATATTGTTAAATAAACTTTCTTTCTAATACGATACATAAAATATGTAATAGGTTGAATATGCTGTTCTGGAAAAGAATCACATACCTCGGACTTTTTTATCATGAAGAAAGTCACAGAAATAACTGCAACCTTCATACTTGTGTAAGTCTAGCTGTCTGCTTACTGATCACTGGCACTTACATGCACCTTGATGAGGTAACTATTACCAAGTAAGTAAATATACCGCACTTAATCCACTCACTCTAGGCCATTTGATAAAACTCGACAAAAATATCAGCTTCTGATTTTCAAAAATGTTTTGCTTAAACCTTATCAGGTATTAATCATTTTCACACTCATACTTTCACGTTACAATAACATTAAGTCGAGAAAGAAACTGTATCCCACGCTTTTCTTGGTAGTACAGTTTCATGCGATTCATATCAAAATACATTTATATGCCTTTTGTTGTACATATTAGCTTTCATTACCATAGGTAGCAAATTAATTGACCCGTTCTGTCTCGTTTTATCTAGCTTTCTTAATTACGAAGCTTTATATCGACACCACTATAATTTTATTCTATTGCAGACTGATAATTTTTGTAAAAAAGCCGATATTTTTGCATGTATCTTAGACTGCTTGTCCAGCTAGTTCTTTTATTTAACTCTGACGAGCGCCAGGATTCTGAATCCAGCAGTGCTTTGTTGACTATTTTGGGTAAAGTTGAATAATACCTAAAATGCCTAATGAGTCAAAATAAAGGTTAGACGTTTGAACCACAAAGCAGGGGTTCTTTGCAGCTTCGCGAGATTGTAAACCGCAAAGTATGATAACAGCTTTCTTGGGAGTTATACATATCTAGTTTACATGACTGGTGGATAGTTGAACCCTGGCATTTGTCAACAAGTTTGTCAGAGATTAGCGGATGCAAGAGCCTCACAGATATGTAGCATTTACTGTGCATTAAAATTAATTACATTACATCTCGCATTTGAATGAGTACAACAATAAGTTGTAAACGTACCTTGAAAATGTTATACGGGGCGTGTTATTAGCAAACGTAGCAGTTTAGGAGCATAGGTCCTGATAAAGCAGCATAATAGTACAGTATGTATACCAGTCTCAGTCCTACAGGGGTCGCCCAGTTCCTGATATGTTATGCCTTTGTCAGAACTTTCCTTTTTCAGTTTTATTAAATAACGATCATTCATTGAACACATCTAATTTCATGTAAAAGAGCTAATTCAGTTGCTATCCCCTCATAATTTAAAAGGAAGTCAGGTATCAGTTCTTAAAATGTTTTGCTATTCGGTCGAAGTCTTGAACGAGTTGAAGTCTTGAAGAGTTGGAACGAACCTTACTATTATCTATTAAGCGCTTGTTTAATATATCTTTAGTTCGAATATTATAACCAAAGAATGTTAAAATGATTGCCAAAGGGCTACAGTTGTACTATAGAACGGTTTATACTCCCTTTACATCTTTCGATTAGTGCAAAATCATTTTGATGATTTAACTTACTGATGCGGACAAAGTACAACTGGTTAAAACGCCCAGAGTAAGGGACTAATTATTCCAGGGCATGTATATTCTTGCTGAGTTAAAAGTTACACAATAAGAATTGAATACATATTTAAAATCACCAGAATTATCAGTCATTAGTCTCTATCCTCCTAATCGATAAGAAGGCCAAATCAACTATTGCTGTACTCATGCCTCACCTTTTCTTGGATCCGAAAAGGAATACCAGGTGTTACGTAATGTCACAAGATCAAATAACAGTGTTATCCACAACGTTGCATTGAGTCTATTAGAATTGTCTTGAGGCTTGGTTCGTATTCAGGAGGAGTGAAGCGCTTCAAGGCAAGAATGTTAGACTAGTGATTGATACCAGTGCTTGAAATGAAATTGTATATTTAGAAGTTGTAAAGATAATCAGATGTATTGCTGCAGTTCGAGGAATGCCCAGGTTTAATGTATAAAGTAGCTGTATAGATGTAGAGCCCATTGCTGAGTCGGAGGTATTAGAAGTTATATTGGAATAGGTAAAGCCTGGTCCTACCAAATGCTGTTATGAACATTTATTAAGGGCAGTATTTATTGGTTTTGTGTACCCCCTATCAGTGTACATTCTAGAGCCTTCCCCATACACACTTTGCGTATTATTTTCCGATAAATGAAGATTCAAATGTCAACACCAGTACCCCATAAGAGCTATTAATATCATTCGAGTGGCCTGATCTATAAAGGAGGTACTTCTAAAAAGGCGTTTCTTTACGGAGGCTTCCTTTACGACAACCCACGTGATCCATAGTAGTTTTGTGGCTGGTCCGAGGAACAAATGCTTACATAAACACGCCTACGTACTTCGACTACAAATTACTGGCTACCCGTCTTTAAAGAGAACGAGTTGAACTGATATTGTTACTTGAACGTAAAGAAGCGTAAAATATCCCCCTTTTTAATCGCATGCCAGCGTATCATTACATTATGGTCTCCTTTGATTATGACAAAGCCTTGTTGTTCAAGTATGCCATACTGCACCAGGGTGTATCTAGGCACACGTTTTTAGCTCGTTGTGCTTAGTTTGATCAGAATTCTGTTTTTTGCAAAAAGCCTGATCATGTCTTATTTATGTAAGCATTCTCAACCTTTGACCAGAACGATGGCAGAAGTTCAAGTTCTTGACCTCAATTCAACGTGGCTTTTTATTTGGTAAAACACATTCTGAAATTTCAGATAATGCATGCAATGTTATAAAACAAGACTGGATTTATAATCCAGCCATAACAAATCTCTTTGGCTGTTTTAGTGGATGATAATGATCTATGTACTCGCAATGATAGGGAGCATTGCAATTGTCAATGTGAGATTGAATAATATTGATGATGAGCAAGGAACTTTTTAAGCTTCAAACCTCTCCATTGAACGGTACATGTCCAGAATCAATAACTTTCACTCAGACCCCTGTAGAAAGTTTAATGGAAATTGGTTCTTCCATCTTATAATAAAGTTGTAACTATCGTCGCCGCTCAGTATGGATATTCGTAACTGATTTACTTCTTATCCGCCTCAATGTCAGGTTTCTTCTTTATGTTTCTTGGAGAGCTAACAGGCTTCAAGATCACTCGAAATAAGAAACAGAATGTAAGCTAACTTACCCGGATCAAAGAGAATTGTTATAAAAAAAACAGTTGTTGCATGTAAACAGTAACGGGATGTACAATGTGCCAAAGTCGTGGGGGTAATGAAGAATGTATCAATTTAACAGCAGCAGGTAGGAGTGTTGTTAAGTCATGGAGTCCATCAGGTAGCTCTGTCAAAAATGAGAATAGTTTTCCTTTCCCCTCAGCTGATGTCGACGAGTGGGCACTTTTCTACTTTAAGTGATAGCAGATCAGAAGTTGCAACGCCCGCACTATAAAATAACAAAGCCATTATATCATGTTCCCACTTTTTGCATCTTTATGGATTGCCAAAAAGATCGACTTTTCATGCAACAACCTTAAGTTATATTTGCACTGCCTTTTTACTCTGAGCTCACGTAGTGGTAATAGATACCAGAGCTTACCAGTAGTTCGTAGTCCTGATTATTTCTTAGCAATGAGTGTTGATGGGGAGTAAACAATTAGGTTTGTAGGGTTAGTCTATGAACGGGGTAACACTGGAATATCATCAAGTCTTCACTTCATGTTTGGTGCTGAATAAGGGTATCGCCATATCGAAGGGTTTTAATCTTGTGTATATTCATTTAGATCGATTGCATTTAGTAGAGGGTATGAAAATTATGTACAGTGGAAGAAAAGGTTGAATGTCAATAATTGAATTTTCAATTAATTATAAGTCGAACATTTGACAACAAAACTACTATAAATTTAATGTTATGATATCTTTTCTTTAATCTACCCTCCATTGAATTTCTGCTCTTTTCATGCTTATGGCGGCTTACTTATGTGCGGCAAATCGTGGCATCCACAGCGGTTCATGGATTCGTGCGATATGTTTTGCAACTGATTGTTATACAGGGTCTATCTCAATGCTCATATAATTATCAGTTGATTAAACTCTGTATTGACCTAGTCACGAAGTATATTTTAAAACGTTGATGTGCGCGTTAAATTTATGCGCGATAATTGGAGCATTTATCTGTACGTCATAGATGGCTCGTACTAGATTTTCTCATTGCTTCCTTTTGCTAGATCGTCAAGGGAAGGACACGCCAACTTTTTCACGGCGATTCTGTAAATATTTCTATAATATGCCGAATGACTCTTTTAATCAAATGCCAAATAAAGCGGTGTATGGTCGGTGATAACTGTACGTTGTGTATATCATGGCGAACAATGAAAAGTATGATGTTGATTGTGATGACATATCACAAGTTAATGGGCGGCGCTATCTTTTTGCTAGATATATGACCAATCTTCATTATTTGACGATCTGGTGTGAAAAGCTGGTCAGAAGACCTACCTTACAAGAAGATCAGTTGCATCAGTGCAAATAATTAGGTCTTTTTATGACAGTCACAGCAACATATTCTCCGAAAGTAAATACTGGAAACGATATGTATCATAATTTACGACATTTTCACTATTAAACCTTTGGATTTGTAAAGCCTAGCGCAAGTAAACTCAAAGTCGTCCGTCAATTTGCATGTATCTGTCTCGTGCTGAGCACAGGAGTGCAAATTTCCCAATCGCTGCCATGTAGCAGAACGTTCTCGAGGACTTAAGAACAGAGTTGCCAATTCCGCGGTTTTATTGGCCAATTGGGCTGGTTGAGTTAAATTTCTATTACTCAGCAGCTTTCAATGGAAATAACTATATAAAGAAGTGCAACGAAGAACCAAAAAAAGAAGTAACATAAATATCATATTTGTTAAACTACCCGGGAAATAGTCAATTGACAAAGGAAAGGACAAGAAGATGTTATCGATACTTTTTATGAGCAAATAAGGATTAAAACAAAATTATTCAGATCGTCAATTAGCAACGTGTCATGAATCGGCATTTCACTGTAAAAGTTCGTTGATTTGTATGAGTTTATATGGCCAGTGTTCCGTCATCTGTTTGCGCGTGTTCTTGTTTCGGGTCGCTATTTGTAATGACTTTTGACAGGCATCGGTAACATAAAATCTTGAATGTGAAAAGGTTGTGGGCCCACAGGGAATCAAACCCACGGTCTTTGTAGCTGCGCAAAGGACGATACTTTGTCACTAAGCTAATATCCCTTACCAAAGAGATAGAGAGAAGTTTGGGTTGTCTATTGATTTGATATTGCTTCACTACAGCTTCTATTTATTTTCTATGACAAAATTACCTAAAGCAGCTCGATAAGCCAGTCCACTGTCACGGTTAATGTAATCTCTCTAACCCATGACGCCTAAAACTAATCTCACCCTTCAATGGAGCCCCGTTTGCCAACAGAAACAAACTAGACAGAGAGCCGCAGTCTTCACCTCTAGCACGGGACTGGGTAGTGACGCAATATCAACACTGTAGATAACTCATATTTCCCTATTACATTGGTAAGAGACAGTAGCTTTGTGGCAAAGCAATCTTACTTTGTGCAACTACTAAGACCGACGGTTCGATCCCGCAAACCTTATTTATGAAGTAAAAGGGAAATACTGAGCCGCACGCCCACTAGGCCTTTCTGTCCACCCCACCCTCCTTTCCAGTCTTGATAGCGTTAAGCTTAGAAATATTTTGTTTCTGTCTTCATGTCTTCCTTATGGGAAATGTGGATAAGTAACGATGCGTTGATATAAATATCTAACTGTAAAGGTAGTTCAAGGTATTGATGTGCTCTTTCTGGATGTTTCAAACTTTCTTCAATAAAACAGAACATTTGACATTTTAAATTATCACTACAGTATGCAATTTGGTTGAAACAATGTCTGACCTTTATTCACTTTACCTAATACGTTGGATGCATGGGTCATGGAACTGTACTGTTGATGATCTCTTACTTGTTTTTAGAAAACAATTTGTGGGACGGAAATACTTGGAACGCCCTTTTCACCTCCAGGGCACTCTGATATACGCACCTTCTTTCTCACTTGTTAAATTTTTGTTCAGAGTTCAAAGTCTATTTATGTTCCGGTTCTTACGCCTTTTGTAATTATGACTATTGAAAAGCTTCCTTCCGTTGAATGGGATAAAAAAATACTAGATTATGTTAGCTATATGACAGATACACAATACGCAATAGTGGAAATAGAAAGTGACGTCATCTTAATAGGATTCTTTGTATCGTAACTGTGCAGGGTACATGTAAACGACTCGGAAAATTATACCTGTCAGTAGTCAGCATTAGCTAGCTCATAAGTATTCTATTTCATATATTTGCCTCTCATTTCTCCTACCAAATATAGATTAGTCCAGGGACATCCAGATTAGTTTTAACTCTATCGTTCTTCATTTCTGACGTTTTTGAAACTGATTGAAATAGTAGAGCGACTCTCATTCACCCATAAGCATTTTGATTATAAATTTAAAGTAAAAACAAGGGGTGCTAGCACTATGAAAACGTTATCGACATCATTATCAACATCATCATCATCAAAAGGATCAGCATTAGCACCAAAAACACCAGCAATAGCATCATCATTGGTACCATCATCATAGTCATCATCATCAACAGCATCAACGTCAGTATCACCATCCGTATCACCATCACTATCACCATCAGTATCACCATCAGTATCACCATCAGTATTACCATCAGTATGACCATCAGTATGACCATCAGTATGACCATCAGTATGACCATCAGTATGACCATCAGTATGACCATCAGTATCACCGTCAGTGTCATCATCAGTATCACCATTAGTATCACCATCAATATCACCATCAGTATCACCATCAGTATTACCATCAGTATCACCATCAGTGTCACCATCAGTATCACCATCAGTATCACTATCTGTAGCAACAGCAGTAGCAGGACTTAATATTCAGAATTTTACTCACCTGTTATGGCGATGACTCCTTCTTGCCCATCTGAGGTAAAACTAAGTACTAATCTTACTAGTATTGAAGGTATTTGATAGTGTATTTAGGATGGGAGCCATTGAGCCATGGTCATCACTCAAGGAATTATAAAATGATGTCAAATTTTGAGAAAAAAGCATATATTTTGAATGGCTGGAAAAGGTAATTGCTAGGAAATAGCCAAAACAGGCATCCTCAGTCTTAAAATTTGAAAACATTCTTTGGGAGGGCCCTCCTACAGCGTACTCCACTTAATGTATTTTAATTGTCCTAGTAGAAAAACCCTACTTTACTAATGTATCTTTACTGTACGGGTGTAGCCAGTCAAGTCTGCTCTTGGAGCACTCAATCTAACTTTGAGCTATTTTAGTGCCTATTGTACTTTGTTACAAAGGTTTGCATGGAGGTGGAGGTATTTGCAGTCACTGGACATGGCACGTATCCCCAGACCCCCTTGGCTACGGGGCTGCTCACGGTCTACTAAAAGATAACAGTTTAATTTTCCTTGATCTACATAAATCGGTAAACTGTAATTCGGAGTTATTAATCCTGGCCTTCGAGACAGTTTGGCCACTATTTTCTAGTTTACATAAAGGTTAAAGTGCTAGTGTTAATGCCCTAATTTGGACACAGTATCTACAGCAAGTATTCAGGTTTTGGGCTCCAACCTCTACTGCGCAGGTGCGGAGGAGTGTGGTTTCAGAGTAAAAATGTTGTAATTGTATTAGTATCGTACGTACATTTCCATACATTATGCTTTTATAATATCGTGGTTTCAACTCACTGGGCTTAACATGTTCACTTAAAACCACAAAAAAACTTGATTATTGTTAGGGAAAACAACATTGAGCAATGCATAAATTTTGTAAAGAAGAAATTGGCGTTTATCTTCCCCCGATTTAAAAAAAACCACTGCAATTAAAAGTCTCTAACGATCTACATCCCGCATTATTCATGATAAGGTTGTTATTTCTGAGTTATTAACAGTAACTATTTTTTAGGCGCAGAACAAGGAGAAGTCTGAAAACAACAATATCAAGACAATCTGATGTTCACACTGTCATCAATAAGACCATAGTCTAATTGCAACCTCAAGTTTCGTATCAGTTCGTATATTTTGCTCCTTGCTGACGATCGTTCCTGACCTCGGTTTCATGCATGAATACTCAACTGTTTAATCAGCTCAATGACCTACTCAACAACTCATGCTGAAATTGGCTGACTAGACCATAGTTACTTTTTCCCTATACTTATTCAAGAGTTATCCAGTGTGATGTTCCGACAAGTCTAGAGCTTATACGAACTGGTACGATCTTTCTGTCGGTTCTAAATCTTTATTCTCCTAAGTGTTCTGAATGCCTATAAGACTCCGCGAGACTGTGATACACAACAGTTTACTATGCCTGAGAATGAAAACAGATAATCATCAATACGAATAAATTATACTTCACTATAATCGATGGTGTAGAGTGTGATAGGCGCTGAGCGATTAACAACATAGGTATTTTGATGTGTAAATAGCTGGTCAGTAATACAAATGTTTACAATTTACGTTCTACAGTGACAAAGTTTGCTAAAATATTCTTGCCAGACAGTAATAGCGTCAAACCGAGGTATTGATTAGTAAAGGTGGCCATGTCTGTAATAGCTGGGAAGGAAAGGGTGCATCAACTTCGCTTCCTCCAGATATAATTCCTTGAATCATACATATAGATATCAGTAAACAGCAATCTGTCATAATTTTCTCCCTTGTTTTACCTTAGCCCCTTTGCAAAGGCTTTGTTTCATGCTTTATGCTCTATAATAACAGCTTTTTTGCCTTTTCCGCAAACTCAATCACGCACCCCGCTACTTTGTAGAGCCTACATTTACCTTGTACATTCCAGACATTACGTTACCCACAACAAACTTTGACCACAGGCATGCACCTATGGCTAGAAGAGGAATGAAACATTCAAAAAGAGTTTTCGTTTCTCAAAGTGTGACGCTGCCGTGTCTTTTCTTCTATCGCACAGCAAGCAGGCAGTATATAAAGACTTCGTGGAAAGAGAAAATAATTTTTCTTGTTTTGCTGATCCAAAAGCCTTCAGTTGGGGACGAGACTTTGTTGTGTTTATTGCATGGTGGTTCCTACATCGACAAGTGGTTCAACGCAAGACAAAATCTGCACATAGGCAACGTTTCCCCTTTCTATCAAAACTTCTTCAGGCTCATTTTTAAAGTCCAATTTGGTCACATTTCAATCGATCTGACAAAGCACTGGTATGAGACCAAGCATTGTCTATATAGCCTACACTTGCCTTTTAGACTGCTCTTTCTCTAGTCATGATTGGAACGATGGACGCGCAAGAAGAGAAGGGATTTTTAATAAAAAAGATCAGATTCATTTGGGATGTGAGAATGGAAGCAAAGAATAAAATCTTGATCATTTTCTCTGTTCAAGATATTGGATTTATTTCACAACAATTCATCCCTGGAGATTTTTAAACTGCAAATACTGGTTCAAAGGTATATGGCATATGAATGTTGATAAGACAGGCCTTCCTGTCTGACTTAAACATATGTAGTAGCTTCTTCCATTAAAAATAAAATAGGAATATTTGATGATAATATACACCGCTACTTCCTGCTACAAATCTCCATACTCTGCCTAAAGTAGACTTTAAGAATTCCTTACAGATGTTGAATTAAATCTCAACGAAAATAAATCCATGTGAACTCCTCTGATAATTTATTTGATTCAAATTTTCTTTTATCCGAGGTTAATACATGCCATGTATATATATCGTTGTTAGCCGATAATAACAGAGGAAAGGTATGAAAACATACCGAAGAATAAGTCTATGAGCCAGAGTACCCCTGGCCACTTTATTTACCTGCATTTCTCTAAGAATTAAACGTTTTACAAAGATCTAATATCTTCACAGCAACCTTCCATTACCTGCATCGTAAATACGCATTCAAATTACGTGTATACAGGATGAATCTAGTTTGAGTCCTTGTAATATTTTGAAAACTGAAACCTTCCTCATTTTCTGCTTTAAGAATAAAATAAAGCAACACCCACTACTTCCAATGTTACTTAATGCGGACGTTTGTTACTTCGAACAAAATCATAAGTCTCTGGAGTTGTTTTGATGAAGAGTCCTGGCTTCATTCAAAAATTGACTCATTCGAACACAATTTTCCTTATCTTCAGTATCCGAATTTCCGGATATTTACACACACAATTTAAGCAGAATAAAAATCAAACTCCTGCCTTTAAATTAATGCTATCTTGTATAATAATTTGTCAAGTGTAGACAAAACCTACTTAAGGTGATTGAAGTAAGCGAACTTGGAAACACGAGAGACACAAAGAGAACCTGATCAACTAGTTTCATCAGTTAAGACCTTGTTACCCTACATCGCTACAGGACAAGGAGAGGAACCTGACTGAGTCAAACATGACCAAACACATTTCGGTAAGCATTCAAATAGACAAGGAACCTAACAGCGCACAAACAATTTCCGTTACTCAAAATTTTAGGTAGGATACAAATTAAAATAGTGTTTCTTGCGATGACCGTAACAGCTGAAGACGTATCACGGCCGTTAGTTTTGCCATGTTTCTCTATCAAGACTCGAAGACACCATAATAAGGTGAAAGACATTGAATGACAGAGAATGTACGAAACCTTGGCCTTGCGACTTCCTGTTTTTGAGCTGTTTTATGCAGGGTGATAACATTCTACAGGAACGCCGGTAAAGCATGGCCTTTCACTGAAACTTTGCAATCTCTCTTTAACAAGCTTTTGATATAATTATGGTAAAAGACAGGAGAAGTGTCTTCTGCTCTTTATGATAAACGAGTAAGCTGCCGACATCTAGAATAATACAAGATGCAGAGGAGATCGAGCTTCATTGGATAACAAGGTATAAATTTAAACTAATCTGTCTCCAACTAATAAGAAGTCAAGTTACTGTAGTCTTCTTCAGCGAAGCAATATGGTCTTAAGACGGATTTCACAAACTAACGCTGTGGTAAATTACAGCTCTACCGTTTTTAAAGCTGACATACGCCGCTGTCCACAATTTTATTAACCTTGTTATTATTTTCGGTGATCTTAAATGTTTCAATTTCGCGTTTCAAAGCTTGACAGTGAACTACGATATTTGATAAACTAACCAGATTCACAACGTGGATTTCTTGAGGTTTTGAGGATGACCTCTGAAGGTCCATACACCGACTTCATTCATGCCCTACGTATTCAAGAACCTCAAAGGACGTAGCGGCATCTGCTTTAATAGATTGATAGAGTGTTTACTACATAAAAATGTCGTCTAATCAAACTTCATGATATATCAGGAGTTTGTAACGATAAAGTTTATGTGCGAATACAACTATTCACTCTTTACTTGTACGAGAATAATTTCATAACAACAGAAGCCGGGACTTTGCACATAATTTAGGAACGAGCCAAGAATAACTGTACGCCTCTTCCTCAACATGAAAACGAGGAGGTATCCCAAGTACATGAAAAGTCAGTATCTGTTAACATTTTTCGTATACCTTCTTTATCTTTCGATGTCTCTTTCTTTATTATATGCCAACAATGGTGTCTGTCAAAGAGAATCTGTATTTTAAGAACATATCAAAAACATTTTGTTCTTGAAACGGGAAACAGTTTAATGCTGCAAGCCAGCTCCTTATTTAGTTGGTCTTAAAAACAATAAGGATTCGAGCACAACTCAGCCATTCATCGCCTCTTGAATTATGGCTAGCAATTACCATTTCGCTTCGTTAAGCTTGCATAGCCATATAGCCAGAAATTTATGATCAAACTCCCCATAAAAAACCTTTACTAACCCCTCCTCCGCTCCACGCACATAAAATGATATTAAAATCTGTGCAGCATTACAATAAGGCTTAATGCTGCTTATCGTAACCTCTTCAACATTTCATTTATTTCCTTGTGTATGCTCATCTTTGTGCCCTCATTTTCCTATACATCACCCTCCCCATAAAAAAAGTTTTACCAACCCCTCCTCCGCTCCGCGCACATGAAATACTATTAAAATCTGTGCAACATTACAATAAGGCTTAATGCTGCTTATCGTAACCTCTTCAACATTTCATTTATTTCCTTGTGTATGCTCATCTTTG
>JAAAKL020000080.1:28356-39711 GCA_010016065.2 Carybdea cf. marsupialis auct. non (Linnaeus, 1758) | reverse complement strand
TATACATCACCCTCCCCATAAAAAAAGTTTTACCAACCCCTCCTCCGCTCCGCGCACATGAAATACTATTAAAATCTATGCAACATTACAATAAGGCTTAATGCTGCTTATCGTAACCTCTTCAACACTTTTCATTTATTTCCGTGAGTATGTTCCTCTTTATGCCCTTCATTTTTCTGTGTATCACCTCCACTTTACTGTTAAGTCAGTCTTTCCTTTTAATTTGGAAACATTTTGCTTCAGCTTACTTACGGACCCCATTAATCCTTTGCCACGATCATATCCTTTCAATACAATACTGCCCTTCTTGTATCGACTATGAAGTACTTACAGTATCTTCTAGTGACCAATAGTCTTGTATTACTTCAATGTTTCTATTCATATTAGTCCCAAGGTGTGTTTCCTTTGAATAACAAGACAAAGACTCCGTGATGTACGTTATTAGTACCAGGATATGAGAAAAATATAAAAGAATTGGTACTCTACAAGCTTTGGCTATAGAATTAAATTCGAAAATTATTTAAAGCTATGAAGGACTTCATATTACAAAGCTCCTCCACTGTAAGACAGTCTGTTCACCTGTCTGTACGTACGTATGTATGTTCGAGCACCTGTAAACTCTATATCATTGGCCCAAAGCTCATCAAACTTCATAAAGATGTGTAAATCAACTACCCGAGAGTCCTCGTGTAGACCCAGAAGGGATCTGTCTCATCCTGGCGTCGATGGCACTCACAGTTTTTCTACTACAGAAGGCTCTTGAAGGGTCTTTCGGGTCCGAACCAGACAAGTTCGGGTTAAGGAGGGTGCTGAGATACCCATGAGCCTCTAGGGAATGCGGCGTGATGGGATGCCCATGAAGTCAAATTTTTTTTGGTAGAGGGCATGCCTTATGCTATATGCTGACCTGGGTGAGGCTGACTATGGGGTTCAGGTTAGTAACGATGGCAATCCCGAGTAACGTAGGAAACTTTCGTTAGTATATTAGTGGAGGCTTTGACGCTTTCACGAAGCAGGGAGCCTTATACAAAATCGGGCACTGATTTGGTAAAACCCAGCTAGTAATGCTAGAGAATGTATGTGAGGCATCACCCTTACAATTGGTACGTTGCATTAAGTAACAGATTCATTTTGGTAAACGGCTTGGTCAGACACTGGTCACACCAATCACTTAAAACTATCTCGCCTACTCCATCGCACTTACAGTGTCGTTTTAGAGGAGTTGTAGAACAATTTCAAATAGAATTTGCAGTTAATTGAGAGGATTTACACACGTTGTTGTGAATAACACCTGCATGAATTATTGGAAGACACTTAAGTTGTAAACAGATTATTTTCGCTAACAATGCATATGCACAATGGTAACAAACAGAATTATGTATCATAAGAGTACAAGATTATTAGGATGCAAATCGGAACCATTTTTCAAAGTTTAAGTAATCAGTCAACGAACTTTTTTAGGTGTCGAGGTATACAACGCCCTAGCGTCACGGTTGAAGCTTCCTTTGTTAGAAGAGAGAGAGTCACACGTCATAACTTTTTAACGTACATAGCTACATAGGTACTATGGTGATGTAGGTAGTGGCAATGACAGCTTCCTTTTAGTTCACTAGTTTTACATGTAGTGGCAAACGAGCTACGGGACGGATTGAGTTGGATTGGATCTTGCTTAAAGAATAATCTGCAACAAATATCTTTTAGGGCAAATAATGAAGATTTGCAAAAGACGAGTATGGAGTAAAGGGATCTGCTGGTCTGAAATAGGGACTTGGCCTCATGATCCCTTTTCCTCTTAGTATGAAATACATATACAACGGTTAATTGATACTTTGAAGCAAGTATTTAAGTCTAGCTTAAGGCCCCGTCCTTCGTCTCCTGTCCATCTCAATGCAGTTGGTTCTTTTTTCGCCATAGAAATGTTAATGCGGATGAAATGGAAAGAAAACGGTGCTGCTGATGAGTAAAGCTCTCATGCATCTTACATCAACAACCTTTCAATACCTTAAAAAGAAACCAGATAGTAGATTTGTAGTGTGGGAAGACAAAATCTACTGCAATTGGATAATATGTGAAGAGAAGTTATGACACATTTGTACAACTAATTATCCTGTCGATTATCTTTGACAACATATCCTACGTCTTTAGTTAGAAATGAAAATTGAACGTAGAAAGTAAAACAGTATCTAACTTTTAATGAGCCTTGGTCTTCAAAAAACCTTGACAGAGCATCACCATTTAATGCTGACAATGATATTCTACTTTAGAAATGTCAAAGTAAGAAAGCCTTCATGAGCTTTGGAAACAATTTAAATCATTTTGAATGAGAATGGCGCTACATGTCCTAGATCACAGATAAGTGGTCAATATTTGATTTTATACTTTAATTCTCTTTGCTAGTTTGAAAGATATAATATTACATGGTTTACATAGTTTCAAGCTAAAGAGTTCCAACGTCGTGCTATACGATTCTCTTTTATATGAATATCTGGGGCGATTGAAATTTCGGTAACCAAAACTCTACCTCTAGAGGCACAAGAAGGTGCAACGTCTACTATCTTTTCATTGAGATTTCCCGTACATTATCATTCAAGCTCCATTATCCCCTTAAAGGAAACCGAATGACGCATATGACATATTACATTTTGGTAGAAAGGTCAGCAGAACACCAAAATGTCAATTCTTTTCAAAGGGTCATCAACAATCACTGAGGCATTACGTGCAACCATTTCGATCGTTTTCGTGCCCGTTTCTTCTCCGAATAACGTATCATAATATGTAGTATTAGGTCCACTGTTTTGACAATGCTTTTTTCCCCAGAATCCTGCAATGCTAATTGTTCCGTGACGTTTAAATGATGATAAAGATACAAAGGCAACAATAATGATCAAAAAATCAAATCCTACAAGAAGTTCACAAGAGAATAAATTGCCTGTTACTACATAGATTGCCTAAGAATCGCAGGACGCAGACTTCCTATATTTTTTCTGCAGCAAATAATATCGAAATACAATGTAATAAGTTAAAACTGAAAACGCTCTAACTGATTTTAATCACTTTCAACTTGTTCTTTACACTTACTTTTACATGGAAATTTGAATAAGGTGTAGCTCACAAAAGCATATAACTCCTGATTAAATCTGAATACTCAAAAATTTCAGCATTTCATTGACAAAAGAGGTGTCTCGACAAATATAATTGGAACAGCACATACAAACTGAAGCCAAAAATTATGTTTTACGTTTAAAGAGAAATGTGGAAATGTTTTTGTGTTTCAAATCTGTGAGATTCCTTAGCAGTATCCTTTCCAATGCTAGAAATTTCTTTACGTTTCATTTATTCCAGCACTACATTCCCTATTAAGCAGTACCAGCATATCCCTATTACACAATATTCTGTCGTAATATGTGGAAGTAAATTTAGTTGTTAGGCATGCAAGTCGTAAATTGAACTCTGGTTTTCTTTACAAAGTCTGACAGTTCTTTTACGCAGAATACAGGAATACCTCGTTTTTCTTCAAGTTAAGGCATTTCATTTTATCTTTCATCGTCAAGGTTGAACCCTTCCTAACTACGTTTCTATAATAACAGCTCAAAACGCTCATGTTGTTCATAACAAAGATCTTACAAATGCCGATTTTAAATGTTGGGCATATTTTCTCCAAAGATAGTAACCCCTGTGATGTCTGATAGACTCAGTGTTCATGGCATTCTCAAGCAGGATTTCTTCAATTGAGTTTAATTAACTCAACAAGGAGAGAGAGTTGTCTACAAAAGTTCCAGGTGATGAGCAAAAAGCTACTTCTGAGAACTATGGTGACCGCAAGTCAGCAAGATCTATTGTCTTTCCCTAATATGAAGCTGAAAATCGCAGGTGCTTTTCCACTCATAGTCACATTTTGATGGACTATTGTATGCATGTTGATATAATAAATCTGTGAGCTCACTGAATTTTAATTCTAATGTCAGATCGCACATAATCTTCTTTTTATGGAAGGAATAATAGTTTCTGTTGAAACCATGCAGTTATCTGTTTTTAACGGCACGCGCCTTAATAGGGAAAGAACATAAGCCGAGCTTTTCCGATGATGGCTCAGTGTTCAATGACAACTACCTTAAGAAAATTGAAATTCGCAAATGACTCTAATTAGCTGTAGTCCATTGAATGTTAGCTTGTTGACGTATCACCTTTTAAGAAGACAGGTGAAACTTTGTTTTGTCGTGGTCTTGTAGAGTAACATTGTACGAACACGTAAAGAAATAAAGCAGATTCCTACAGTTCGGCTCTTAATGCAAGGTCGTAATAATGAGATCAAAGAAAAGGATCAGTGATTTTAAATCGACAGAGTTAATGGAAGTGTCTTTATCTACTCGTTAAATCACACGGCTGAGCTTTTGAAGGGAGTTATAGAAATCTGTGTTTTGATATTATTTAATCAGCTTTTTCATATATCAGGTGCGAGTGACTAACATTTGCTATTCTGAGCATCATCAACGATTTCTGTAATGAAAAACATTTAATTCTGTTAGTAACTGTAATTGAAATAAAGTAATTGAACTTTGGATGAAATCTGTAGCATATTTAAATTATAGCTCAGAATGCTTAGATTAAAATAATAAAAAAATCCAGTAGTCAAGAAGTATATATTTAATATGAGAGGTATAAAAACGACAACTTTATTTGATAAGCTAACGGAAGGGCCGAAGTTTTGAAGTCATAAAAATACATTATAAACAAGAATGTTGTTAACCTTTACGGTTGGGGTTTATGGTTGAATATTAACCCAATTAGCTGCCGTGTACATTAAGCTAAGAAAGTAGACTATTCGGTAGTTAGTACTGTGATGGTCAAAAGTTTAGCAACCCTCGTAGTTTCATAGTTGTAACCTGAGTAAAGTGAAATTTATCCTTCATCGATAGGGGTTATGTGAGTTAAAGAGAGTGCAAGAAGATGGAGTCTGCTTTGATTTTTATGCAGTCATCAAGGCAATCAATGATGCATTAGCTACAATATCCCATGGTGCTATGTATACGTTAGAAACTTTATATAGATATGATGCATGATGCTCTGGTAGATAGGAAACAAGAAAAAATGGGGTTTTTGTATCCTTTTTAATAATTGATTTACAGTATAAATATACTTGAACGACTATAATAGTCAAAACGTTCTTTCCTGCTACAGAGGCATGTATATTTTCTTTCTTGCGACAGGTTTGGCACTAAATAACTCTGTTAATACAGAAGATAATTTAAACAAAGATTTAAAAGATAATTTGATAATGGAAAAGTCATTTACATAGGGTTACCATATTTTACAAGGTTTGACCTGAAATTGGTTTAATTAGTTACTCTCGTAAAGGGCAACCTGTTCTCTTTTAAAGATCATTTCAGAATAATTTTAGCCTTAAATTACCTTTCACACTCCATATGACAATGAAGACACAACTAAAATCATATGCGTCTCTAGGCAAATTAAAAAAGAAACGAGCTCTTTAAGTGAAACACTATGAAACGATCGCTAATTGCATGGACAAGAACAGTAAGTGATATCTGCAAAATCCAACGTACTATTTTGCCTCTCAACCAAATCATTTTAAGAAATGGTATTCTAATCTTCTAACAGTAAATGTACAAGAAAAAGAAATCTGAAAGATCTTATGTGCGGGGCGGCTGATAGGTAGTTGCATCAAAATAGGGGTGGGGATTGAGTAAGACCTGATCACTTATTTCATACCAAATATTACCAGTTAATCGCTTAGGACGCTGTTAAGCTTTCAAATACAGGATATGCCCAGAATGGGAGAAACGAATCTCACAAGAATAAGCGTCCAGATATGAAAAACCTCCAAGTACATATTTAATGGATGGCAAAGTAGTAATGCCAGATGAAAACCATCCTCGAAAAGTCTGAACAGTTCTTGCTTTTTCTGGGATGATACAGAGGAAGATGAAGATATATCGACTGCTTACTTCATTGATTGATTTGAACGTAGTGCTCCTTTCTATCCAATAGAATGCTGATGTATGCATTCAGAAATATCGGTTTCTTTACTTTTCGTAGCCAGCGCCCAGCTTCGAGTAAGTCCCCACTCGAATAAGCGCCTATTTGATTTTACGAAAGGTCGCAGGGCTATAATTTTGCGGTGATATTTATTGATCATTGTGGGATCACAGAGTTGTGTCCCATATGTTGACTCTAAATCTCATTAATCTAAACTTAGCTAGTACCTGTCCTTGTAATTTAAACTAATAGATCAATTCTTTAAGTATTATTGCAAGTTATAGAGGGAGAGCAGGTGCAAGCCCTTACCACCCTGCTCTTACACCATTGCTACAATCTTTGATTATTTGCATTGCCATAGGTTTTTATTCTAAAACAAGCCATAAGAAGCTATATCAAACTCGATCGGAGGGCATGGCCAGAAAGTGTTGATGAAAATAATAAACCGTACACAACTAGTACAAAACTGCTTTGTTTATGTTATAATTTACTTTGAAATTTTTCTGTTAATTCAAACTGAAAATGTGCACCAACTCAAACCCTAACACCATCGAGGGGAAATAGATTTGAGATTATCAATATACTATCAATACATTTTACTTCAACATGGGCAATAGCATATGCGTGATAGGCGATTCGTAAGGAGCACAGCTAAACCATACATTACATTGTGTTGTAGGCGGGTTGCCTTACTTTCGTCATCGCCATATTGCACGGAAACAGAAGCAACGAAAGTGCATTCAGTAGTAATCAAACAAGAACCAAACTTAGTCGGACGTAGACGACTTTCATAATGGATTTAATAAGACGTCGTAATGCTACTACTAAAACAGTTTAACTGTTAAACTGTTTAAATGTGTCGACGTTTTGTTTGCTGAGGGAAGGAGTTTAATAATCGGAATGAAAAATAGAATGTAAGCTCGGGACTTACAGATACATTTTCGTAGGTTATAAAACACTGTTTCATGAAATAGTCTACTAACTTTATTGCGATTATATTTTTAACCACAATTTAAAATTTCTTTACTTTTAAAGTTATTTTCTTATAGAGAAGAAAGGATTCGGAAATATCAAGTTTGACGAGAATTATTTTTATGTGTTTCCTCGGTCAGAAGCAAAACATTCGTACAACATCTCAACTTTGGACAAATATCAAAGAGGGGATTGATCAACGGCCAAACTGGATCTACAAATCAAACTAGGTAAGGATAATACAAGTATCAAAAGACGGGATTTCTCAAAATAGAGATGATGAAAACTACACACAATAACCCCAATTTTATCAATTTCTTCCTCTCTATAAACGTTTTTGTCACATCAATTACAAAGCTTAATATGGTGCTTTCATGTCATTGTGTTCTAGCATGCGGCTGTGCTAATATTGTGGAAGGAAAGTTTGTCGTTACGATATTAAATCACCGTCCACAAAAAGATGTGAAAACCACACTGCTCTGATTGACTCATGCTACTGAAAGCAATTACTATTGTTTTATATTTTCATACATTGAGAGAAACAAGGGTTTGTTGAGAATTATCGTTATTGAGGCAACCAATGGCCATGACGGAATGTCAACAAGGGACCTTAATGAGCCTCTAAACCCCTTCTTTTGAGTCAAACATCCAGTAAATATTTTAAACTGAGAACTAAATTAACTAAAAGGGACCTTATAATTTTTATTTGTGTTTAATTTAACGTGTTTTTTTTGTTCTGTCGTTTCTTCCTGAATAAAAAAGGGAGGTGATTGAGTCGGTCAAAGCGAGAACGAAGTGACACTAACTCTAGTGCCATCGCGAGGGTACGATGGGAAGAGTAACTTCTCTGAGAGACTTGTGTCCCTAAGAGTTTAAGGAAAAGATATCCCGGGAAATAGTTGCTAGAAAGGGTTATTTGTCAATCTCTAGGGGCATAAAATATGATTAACGTTTTAAAATTTTCTATCTCTTTGACAGATAAATCCCTTCGCAGAAGTCCGATAGCTAGCAGAATATTGCGTGGGGTGGAGGGAGGGGGGAGTACAGATCATCACTTGCGATAACGTTATTTACACAAGAGGCGACTAATAGACAAATATGCCTGTAATTGAATAACCGAACGAATACTAACGAGTCAGAATCGGACACTGTCTTTGAACCAAATACTCGCTCGGATTTTTCCTCGATGGGGCAGCATTCCTACAAACCTTATTGTTCGGGAAATGCCTCCTATGAAAAATAGTAGTACATCATGGTACTGAAAATGCTGAGTGCACTTGCTCCTTCTATCTAGAAATAGATTTTTATCATGTGTTTAATTCAGAATTTATGGAATAACTGGAAAATAGAGCAGCAAGATATTTTACCCTTCCCTCAGCATTTTCTGATAGTATTTAGACAAATAGTTACGTTGGTTCTACCGAGAACTTTGGCGACTGTCTTCCCCTCGGCGACGCCACGGCTGTCTTTGCAAGTGACCGGGATTGGTATCCAACCTTTGAAAGAACACATCAGAGATTGCAAGGGAAAGCACACTCGTTAGCATGAAAGCCATAGAGCAAAATCAGAACACCAAAAATAACTTTCTCTGCATATAATATTTGGAATGCCAAGTATAGTGAATGCGTTTAAACTCCTACCAATCTATTTGTTTCATCTCAAAGATTGAAAGCTCTAAGGCGCACCGTCTTTCAGCAGCAATATTTTCTACTCCCGATGATGAACTATCTAAAATAATGTAAATCATGAATCACTTAAGACGCATAATTTATACCCTCAAGTATTCATCAACAAAATTAATGTCCACTGAAGGAAAAAACTGTTTATTTTCGTTTTACAGTAGATTGACATATATTTACATAGCACGAGTCAATAAAATTGCGACCCATTATAAATTTTATCTTATAAAGAGGCACTTCTATAATTCTTTCTCTAAAGGAATGATCGATAAATTAACCGTGGCTTAACTTATTATATTTCTTGCAATCGATAGCGTGGAAACAAATGCTCATACATACATCTTGCCTTCATTTTGCAGTTTAAACTGGCATCCGTCTTATAATTTGTATGCCGTTGCCAGAATGTAATCCATTCCAGTGTCAAAGTGCGTTATATTTAGATCATTCATGGACTTTACAGAGGATTGATATGAAAATTATATCCGTAGAAATGTAATCAAGTAGCCTATTAAACAAGAGAAGACATAGAAGGGCTTTCTACTCATATATTTTGATGTAAAGTGTATTGATAATTCGCTTTATAATAACCAAGTCTTTGATATTTAATAATGTGAGTACAACGTATGGACTATGTTCTACATCAATGTTTCAACTCTGTATAGTACCTAACACATCAAGCATCCATGAACGTGTTCTCGTCCACACTCTATTGTTTGTGAAACTACGAAAAGATTTTGTTTTTAAAAACTTTCTTGTTATTACAACACACAAGGCATGCTGAGGTATTACGTAAAATGTAACCTCCATCCTGAGAGTCCTTTTAAAATTACATATTTTATTAGCAGTATCATTAACTGAACCAAAATAGACTTTTAAATGAACGCATTTGGTCTTTCAAAGCAAATCGTATGACATAATGTTTACTATCAAGATGCTGTGATGACAATAGCAGAAAAAACCCAATGTAAACTCTCGCATGAGTATTGAAAAAACAAGTGATGTCTTATAGGTCTTCTTATGACGTTAATACTAGCGGCAAATAAAAATTCTGAATAAGTACATTACTTGATTCAGTACAAAGTGAAATACAAGTAAAAATGCATATACATAGTCCTGCCAATAGTACCTTTGTTCTGATTAAAGCTGTCAGATCACGCAATCAAGGCTTACGGTGACACCACAAGTTTCATTCTTTTATGGTGGAAAATACACAATAGAGAACCTTATAAGCATATCTACCACCTAGAATGTCTCTTCACTGCTGTAGAATAGAAGGTAGTGTTGCAATTCCGAAGCCGAGTAATTTTATAGGGTAATGGCTAAATTTACTTCCTTAGTGGAGATTTTATAATGCAGGAACTATAAAAATGAAGTGTTAAGTTTGAGTAGATACTAGAAACATAGAAAAGTATGTCACCCAAGCATTCGCAGCGTGCGTTTTATCAATTGAGGGAGGTGATCCCCACACACCATGAATACACGGGTCACGGGTTTGAGTGGCGTTAGTGACAAATGGGCTACTTCTGCAAAGCCCCAAAGTCTATTGACGTGTAACCTGCACTGTTGTTTCAGCTGAACATTTTTGTAGTTAGGACGTTGATATTCAAGGGTGAGTAGATACTAGAAACATAGAAAGGTATGCCACCCAAGCATTCGCAGTATGCCCTTTACCAATTAAGGGAGGTGATCCCCATTGTTAACATGATCTAAAGCTGCACGGTGTTTTTGAGACTAGGAGATTTGAAATGATAAGAAGATGGAGTGTGTTATCATTAGGCTTTACCCACTTCAGTTTGAAGAGCACACACCACGAATACAGGGGTCACGGGTTTGAGTCGCGTTAGTGACAAATGGCCTACTTCTGCAAAGCCCCAAAATCTACTGACGTATAACCTGCACTGTTATTTCAGTTGAACATTTTTGTAGTTAAGACATTGATATTCAAGGATGAGTAGATACTAAAGCAATGTAGAGAAATAAATGTCTTTTGTCGATTAAAATACTCTTATTCTGTTGTAAATGATCAATTATTCCACAGTACCTGTAGCAAAGCAACAATTGTGGTAATTCTTTAGTAGGCGAATTTAAGTGATACGTAACATAATTCCAAAGGTAAGGGGTAACTAAACTGCTCAGGCTCTTTTCCTATTGATGCAACAGAAGTCTGTATGATTTGGAATGACATGAATAAAGTTGTAAAAACCTTGTAAAAGTGCTGAGAAAGAATACAGGTCTTGTAGATGCAAACTAGTAATCAGATACTACCTAAAACCATAGTCAAACCAAATTGAATTATCTGGGAACAGCATTTCTTCGTAGTCTTAGATTATCGTATTAGCATTTTAGTACCTAAAAAGCATTTTTTTTAATTTCCAATTCAGTCACTGCTTTTCTTTGTTCTTGAAAGAGGCTGACGGCGACGGCACTGATAAACTGATAAAGAAATTCTTTTTTTGAAAGTGTAATTTGTGTCTTTCTAGACAATAATTGCGCAGTCTTTGGCTAGTTGTGATGTTTCTAGAGCATGGCTTCTTGTAAGGTGGCACAAAACATTCCTCTACTTTTAGCTTTTTTTCACCATCTTCAATGTTCTTAAGTCTTCTTGGACTGTATCATGCAATGTACATTTTAGTCTTCTTGGACTGTATCATGCAATGTACATTTTAGTCTTCTTGGACTGTATCATGCAATGTACATTTTAGTCTTC
>JAAAKL020000080.1:0-28256 GCA_010016065.2 Carybdea cf. marsupialis auct. non (Linnaeus, 1758) | reverse complement strand
TTGGACTGTATCATGCAATGTTCATTTTAGTCTTCTTGGACTGTATCATGCAAGGTACATTTTAGTCTCCCCTTACAAACTCCCCTCTAGCACGTACGTTTCAAAGTCGTTCGTTCTTTTATTTCATGTTTTTAACAACAGTTTTTGTTTGTAACTCATGGCTTTGTTCAAGAGAATTACCAGGGCCATTTTTATTTATATTAAGATTACGTTTCCCGCCTGTTGTTTCCATTTCCTAAATGATTGTGATATCATCTGCACGATCTTGAAGTCTCTCTGTCATCCCATAGCCTCTCACAGGATTGTATCCCAAGAGTGACTTGGGAACTGCTTCTGAAAAGTTAGTACCGACACCGCCTTAACTTGCTTGCCTTCTCTCTACATAAGTAATCAGTCCTCCTTTAGTCAAATGGAAATGTCCCTGCCCAGACCACCTATAATTTACAAGACCTACAATGTTAGTAGTAAACCATTTGCTTCTTCAATGACCAATGTGCTTATTTTAGAGATTTGGCACCCGTCCCTGATATTTGGTAGCATTACTCACTTTCAAATATGTATCTTCTCCAGAAGCATCTTAGAAAAATTACGGTTCTAAGAACTTACCACGTCAACCTTCTGCTGTCATGTTTCCTTTTAATCGGATTTACTTGCCATATGTATATGTACGCATCAAACGAAATATGGAAGTTTACCATTCACTTCGACACCTTAAGTGGCCACTTGACGTGTATAGAAAACAACACTGATGAGACCAGATTGAGTAACGACCGTTTATTCCTTTTAAACCAACGACTAAGGTGCAGTACTATCGAAATGATTATATGTTTAAAGTCACTGATTCCTGATTTTATGTCCTGCTTCCGCAGAAAAATCTAAAACATCCTTCATATGACCCTCATGAAACTTTCAAGTCACATATTAGATACAAATGATCATGTGTGCGCACTTTGTGAGCCGTTGGTTGAGCCTTACTAACACCAATGTACACCTTTCTTATTCTGTCTGAATGCACTTTAATGTTACACTTAAAAAAGATTAATTTGCTCTATTTGAAGAATGCTTTCTTCACTTGTTGTGTTAACTTGAGAGCACTGACCCCCCAAAAAAGCTTAAAAATTGCTATAGAATAGGATGGGATAGGAACTATAGAATGGGCCACATAATATGCTGTCATGTGAATTCAAAGATGCTTTTTCTGCACAGTGAAATGACTTACGCTATGAATTGTATTCGTTAGTTTCTATACCATTTTAAAATTCTGAGCAAAATTTTAAGATTCGTATTTCGTTTTGATAGACCTTAGAACAACTACAGAAGCTGAAATTTCAGGACTTCTCAAATTACCAAATCCAGCTGTCAAATCAATAACTAAAGTTTTTATGTTGAATCTATACTAAAACTGTAAGCAGGTGAGTGGCCGGCACAGGAAACTGATCATACGGTAAACTATTTCCATACTCTAGGACTTTTTATCGAGTAATTTTAATATTAAATTTATCTATAAAAATACTGATCACAGCATGATAAGAGTGTAACTGGCATAGGAACAAATACGTCTTAAGTTGAGTTTCTAAGCCTGTAGACAATCCATCTACGAACTTCAGTCTGTAAGAAAAGTCACATTCCGTCATTCTACTTGCATTATTTTACAAGTTGCTTAATGAGACGCTAATTTCCGTGACTTTGACTTACGAAGATTCATTTTTAAATTCTTTGATAGGTACAACCCATCTCGAATGAACAATCTTCAAAATTGTATGCGAATCGTGCATTATCGATTTTGATTAAGCGCCTTACTAATGTAATAATACCTTAACCAGACAAAATTGTAATATTACGGCTGATTCAGGTATAATATGATGCATGTATATTTTTAGCTAACTAGTAACACGAGCTGCCAACTCGAAGAAAACCACACCCAATATAGTAGAAAATACATCGACTATAGATTCTGGCAACGTAAACAAAGAAAGGCGCCACAATCAAGGCATTTATGTCAATGCCGCAGACGCGTGTCAGAGTTGAATTTATTGTATGACTCGTTCCTTTCCTTCCTACATGGTCACATCGTAGCCAGCACTGAATACTTTACCAAACAATGAAGTCAAAAATGACCCCATTTTTTCTTGTAATCTCTTTACGGCTTTTGTGTCCAGCATTGCCAGCATGAAGGCATACAAAATGTAATACCTGTTCACTATTCAAAGGAAGTTGTTGAATGCAAAATGCATCGCCTAATATGCATTTATTTGTAATTCGTACCTCTTTTAGAGTTGCATTGTTATGCAACCACTGTCCTTCTCAGTTGTAACCCAGAAACTTATTCTCGGGCAATTTGTGAAGTTTTGATTGTAACTTCAATTTTTTCTTTTGGATCCTAAGAATACAAACGTTTTGAATAGGGTCTGAAGTCAGCGCTCATTCTTATACTTTGTTTGTCTAGAAATAGTTTCTGTATGGCACTTAAACATGTCTCCACTGTGGTCGACACCACACATCACTTCTTTAGTTGTGTTCTCCAGCTTCTATTGTCAATAATCAAATGTGACCGTTCTGTTTATTGTTGACAACATAAAATTAAGAGAGTTGCTATGGTAATTGATAAATATACGAAATAGCCTGGAGAACTGTTTGTGACAAAATACTACCATGCGTGTCGCAAATGGTAATCGTACAAGAACAGTTGTGTTTAAACGCAGCTAGGGGGACGGACTGAAAGCTTTAAATTGTTTAATGATCATCAAAAGTATAGAGATTGCGCCGTTTTGTTTCAAAGGTTGCTATGTTCACTCAATGTGAAGACGCAGAATCGTTCAAAGAGCCAGGTCAAATTAATCAGCCCGTCTAGAGAAAAATGATTGCACCCGAAAGAGAAAACATTACTTGATAAAAATCATATGACGGAGTCCCACTTTCAAATTTTTTTGTAAAAATTGATTAAACTAAAATAACAACAATGAAACACTTAAATAGGAAAAATAAGTTTGATTTAATATTTAATTTTAAGAATATAAACTAAGCCCACAATCTATTCATTAAATATAGATAGAACATCAATGTCTAATGCAGTCTTCTTGAGTAAGGAGAATTGAGTATACATTGAAAGATGATGTAAAGCTATTTTAGCCATGGAATAGTTGCCGGTGGGATTGTCTGCCTTATCCTCTATAGATGCATCCTTCATAAGAGGGACGTACAGTTTCATATCTGAACAGAAAATACAGGAAAACAGACATCAATACTGATCATATGAGAAATTCATTACTAGTCACTTGGGAGATATTTTCATTGACAGGAAATTATTAAGTCAAAGGATAAAGGATATAGAATAAGGCAGAAGACATAGGTACAGAGACGGACGACAAAGTGACAAGTAACAAGCGACAAGTGATAAGCGACAAGAAAGAGGCGGACAAGTTTTAGATGATTACATATTTTCGTTTTTTCTGGTGGTTCTCGAAATTTACGTGTAAAATTCTTCCTTCACATCTCCATAATCTTGTTCTTTCATGTTAATATGAATTTTGCATTGTCGCATCTAAAACGTTGCCATGCTCATGGGAATCATAAATATAAACTCGTAAGAAGTTCGAATAATAAACTTTCTACTTTCTTTCAAGTCTTTAAAACTTATTTAAAGCATTGTTTCATACTAGATACCTACCCAATTGGCGTAGAATTCCAACGGGTGCTTTCTTCGAAGACACTGCTTTGAAGGAAAACTTCACCTTGCAGATGTTCCCCTGGCCATTATGGTCTTATAATCGTAGAGGGCCAAAACTTCCTTTAAGAGTCAATTAAGATTTAGCTTAGATCAATTCATCTTATCTGTTTTTCTTTGCTAGTCATTTGTAAAACGTAGAGATACCAGTCATTTACCGTTAATATCATTACCTTCTTCTTCATCTTTTGTCCTTTGTAAATTTCTTGCGAAGCTTCATTGAAAAAGTGTAGAGATGAAGTATAACCTTGTCTAATCCCTTTATAACAATTGATCCTTCTGTCTCCTTGTTCGTATACGTGTTATACAGTTGTAATAGTCGTGTTTTATAGTCAGTTTGTAAATCTCATCAATAGCTTGATAACTCTGTTATGTAAAGATACATTTATGCGTTACACGGTCTCATGATCACCAATTTTTTCTATGTTGAGGGAAGTATCTGGATTCTAACCAATATCTATATACCTAACACAATATTAGTATATAGAAGGCAATAGACATAAAATGCTTGCGGCGCTGGTGGGGATCGGACACAGGAAACAACGAAAATGAAGGCTTTACAACTGCATTAAATAATGCTGATGAATCTGAAAGCGAAAGGGATTATTTAAGTTGTTGGATGCGGTGAGAATTTGAGATCGAGCTATTGCACTATTTAGTGCGGTGGTAAAGTCAACATTTTTGGTGTGGGAGATTCTGGGTTCAAACCCCATCGGCTCCTTTTGCATTTCATTTGTATTTAGTTCTATAGTATGTATTTCATGATTGCAAGTATGTTTGCCTGAGTACTTTATATCTATATATGTATATTATTAGTCTCATGGCCCACTGTGGATCACTTGTTTATTACTTCCCTTTTTTGAAAGAGTTCTTTATAATCGTTAAGGTCCTTTGTCATGATTGACGTAGAAAAACGTCTCTCTCACTGGCATGATAGAATTGGGAAGGGGAATTTTTAGGCTTCTTTGTTTCTGATAAGGTTTTAATTGTAAATAATATTGTAAACATAGATTGTAAAATTAGTTGTAAATAGGTTTAAGATGGTAAACAAAAATTTTGTATTAAAGTACCTTCTTCGCCAATTTTAAACGTACCTCAGAAGAAGGAAATACATTCCGAAAGCTTAGGCTTTGAGAGACCAGTTGTTTTTTATTGTTGTATATAGATTTTAGCAATGGTTTTAGCTCTGATTTTTTAATTGTATATACATGAATATATATACTTACATATACTCATACGATGTTGTAAAAAAGAAAGTTGAATTGCTGCAACTACTCTAGGTTGTATATCCTAAAGTCTGTTAAACGTGGTGGGATAGGAGATCAAACATATTAAAATTGAGGTAATTCACCTTTCTTACTTCTCTAGCATCAGGCTCTAAGCCGTCGTATCAACTACTTTAGCAACGCTACCATTAATACGTGTTGGTATAAATATGTATATATCTATACAAAACTCAAAAGTGTAAATTTTCAACTGTTATGAGAAATTTATAGTATCGAGGCCTATTGGTTCATGCTGAGTACACATGAAAATGTCTTCGTTCTGTACAGTTGTCTGAAATGCGGCTACTTCATAGATGAATTACACATTTGTAATTATAGTGTGCTTTACATGATGCTAAAATTCATATCTTATAATTTTTATTAGGTTCATGGTTTTCAATGAAAAATAGGATAATCTATGACCAATCGCTTTTAGAAGAGAGAGATTAGTCGAACAATAACCTAGGAAACCCTTCCGTCTTCAATTCATGAACATGGTTTCCATAGAGCATGGTCTCTCTTTCCAGTGTTCTCAAGTTCCCCAATGTGATGATGATAGTATCGTCACCATAGGGTCTATGTTCCTTGAGCTTCCATGACACTGGTATTCCAAAGAATAGTACGCCTCTGATACCAAATCCCAGCTGTATGTTCATAACATTCAATTGTGCGATAAACTAAGAGTTCCCTTTAAATATGAACACACGACTTTGAGTATATTAAACGGGGTAAATGCTTATTAGACGACGCCTCTATCTTGTTGTCACTGATGTGGAGCAATTATAAATACAAACATATTAGTTTGCTTTATTATTGATAATTTTATATAGTATGCAATAAATCTAATGATCCTGTATCTCTAATAACGTTAACTACTTTATTGATATCTTTTAAAATTGCAATATGATGAAAGAAGTTCTTATTTACGTCAACTTTCAATGCTTTTTCCTGACAACATACATTCGTTGCTGAATACACAGGGCGCTCGTTTTTGTTTTTTATCATGCAATAGCACATAACATATTTGAATTAAAGTTTACATGAAGATACATACCGACAAACCACACTCAATCTATTTGCAGTTTTGAAAACAAGGAAATATCACTTTTCGTTGGTAAAATAGAGTGAATAATTTTAAAAGACTATCATATGTGTTCTAATAAAGAAATCAAATATCTAGAAACAATTCAAAAAGTGATAACAGACTGTCAGGGCGATACTTTTTTCTGTTTTAACCCACCTTTCCAGCATTTAATTGAAAATATGGTAGTCTAAAACAAACATTACTAACTTCTAACGATTTGTAACTGCAGTTAATAATATAGACAAGAGATCTGACTTAAAAGAGGAAACTATTAATGAGATACTTGTAGCAAATAGGGAATCTTTGAAAATAAAGGTAGGCTTACAAAAATACAAAAAATATAGGCCAGAGTACATTCCAACCAATCTTTGTGTAATTGAAGAACTCTGAACCAAGATGCCTATATTATTTTTGGATGTCGACAGAGAAAGAGTCATCTGAAGTATAACGCTTCTTTTCGCACCACAGAACCGGTGACGTCTTACTCAAACACCGAGATCCATTTTTCTATCTTTTCTATAAATATCCCAATATTAACCCTAGTGCAATAAAATAGTTTATATTCATGTAACAATAGAAGTAAGGAGACACTGTTTCATCAATTGTAGGGGGGGGAAACAGCCGGCCATTATAATAGCAGGAACAATGATATAATCCGTAGTTGAAGCATGGATTACAGGGATATCCTAGTTGCATATGGCTCAAGGAATGCGCTAATGCAACATTCTCACCATCAACTTTAATGAAAACATGTTATTGTTTTGAAACATATGTTGGCCTTACTTCATAACAGAACGGAGATCAGAAAAAAGTACTTCGATTTAAGTCATTGGACAGGGGATTTGTCAACATCCGTGACGTCACAAACCAATTTTAATAAAATTATTTATAAGTAGGTTTGGTTTTAATAATTGGCCATCAATGTTTTATATGTATGTACACGATACGTACACAAACATGAATTTATTTAGCGATAGATCAATGCTAACAATTCCCTATATCAATTTTAGTAAGACCAATGCAAGACTAAGATAGGGAAATTACTATAATTTGATGAAAAATTTGTTTATTAATATAACAGTACGATGAAATATATCGGGTGCTACTTGATTACATCGTTTTCGATTCTTTACACGGATAAGTAGCAATAGTTAGTCATGCCCTTAGAATAATAGTAAGTTTTTATTTTAGATCAGGGTTTGGCAAGAGGCCGTAATGTTTGCATCATCATCTGTACCACAAAAAATAACAAAATTCGGAAAATCTACGTCAATCATGTAGACACTGGAACAGATTTCCTGATTTGTAACTTTGAAATTATTTTTGATAAAACTGACAGTGCGTCAGAGATCAATAACAAATTTAGGGTGGCTGAATGTAGATCTGAACTTTGATCATACTGCACTAAAAACATTCCTAACTAAGTTAAGCAAAATTATGTTGTTTCGCGGTGAGAACATTAACGAGACAAGCTTACGTATATCTCCTTACATATCAAGTTCATTAAATCCTTCATCAGTCAGTTCAAACGCAAAACCAGAGGGAAATAAGAAGGAGAATGATTGCATGACATCACGGAACCTTTAGATTTAACAGTGAAATTCAAGAATGAAGTAAGTTCAAAGGAGGATGGGATTGTTCTGCTGATCTGCAGAGATGAGAGGACGCTCTTTCAAATTAGTCATTGAAGAAGACTAGCAAAAGGAAAGTAATTCTAAGCTCTTTCATGCAAGTGTCAAAATAGTGCCCTTATAGTGAGGGTAATCCACATTACTTTTAGAAAGCCAGAAATTTGTGACTAAAATCAATATACAGTAGGTGATTCCATATCCATTCGATAATGTTTTTATTTCCATTTATCTCTGCACGTGTTCCAGCTAATCACTTTCAGAACTTTCTTCCTCTTTATCTGTAGTCTACGTTTGACTTTTTTTGCAATGAAAGCGAAAATACCCACTGGCAAACTTACACTATTAGGTACCAATTGGATTCTATTGCTGTAGAAGTGGAAATACAAATTGAAAGACCAGCATCTGATTTAGGGTAGAATTGCCAAAGGTTACTCAGCCTTCCATCTTCACAGCGACCCAGGAACGCGCGGGGTAGTGACTGAAACTTGATTAGGAATAGGGCAGCCGCCCACTCCCACTACGCAAGTAGTAGTAGCTAACGCAAGAGGAGACTTCAGGTGGCCTACATTAAAGATCAACCTTTCTCTTCTTTTTCTTTGCAGTCTATCACTAACACTTCATACGCAAAAATTTGGTCACATAAACGTATTGTAAATTATGGCAATCTTGTCATAAGGTAGTTTCTGCCAACGCATGACCACATGCATGATAACAGAAACATGTCATCAAGACTAAACTATTAATTATACGAAAATTTGTTACAGTATAGCAGATAATCAGCTACATTGGGAGCAAAGTCTCTTTGAAAAAATAAAAAATTGATAGCAACAAACTAAGTGATTAGTCTTTGGTGTCTCACTTTTGAAAAGAAAATGGTGTGATTTCTAGAAAACAGATAATCTACACTAATGTAATCTAGTCTATCAATTTTTTAGAACAGCGTCAACAGTTTTGCTTTATAAGGATATAAAATATCACTAAGTAATGCTTATGACCATGACTTGCTATGAAGCACCAATAACAGGACTTTACCGCTAGTGTTTTGGGGCCGAAAATGGTACTCGAACAGCCAAGATTCTTAAAACAGGAAACGTATGTATATAAATTGAATATAAAATAATTATTAATTAAACATTTTCAAATTATCTAGATAATTATTAAGTCCTCCTACATGAATACTTTGATTGCTATTTTCTTACCTCTATTAATATGAATTCTCAACTTTTCTATAGTAATCGCTATCCCTTGACTTTCAGCCTAAGTTTGTGTTATTAAGAGAAAAACTAGATTTCTATTAATTAATGAACTGCAATAGGAAGTCTGTTAAAGAACGTATTTATCCTCAGTTTAATGTACACTACAAACGTAAATCACAGGCAAAATCCTTAACACTCATGATATTTTTGAAAATAAGTTTATCAATCACTAATCTTCGTCCCCAAGTAACCTATTGGTATATCATGTAACCCCATAAACTAATTGAACATACCCTTGAGTTCAATCCAGTTTAAAGAACAGCATATTAGTGTAGAGATGGCATCTGGGTACTGACTGATATTGGGAATAGCTAAAGATGTCAAAAAGCGTTGCATGAATAAGTAGGAGTTGCTTGGTTTTACTAATAGGCTTACCGAGACATGCATCAGCAAAAAGCAAACTAGTCAGGAATGAATACATCAAGGAGAAGTTGCACGCATTTTATTACACCTGCTATTTTCTAGCAACCGAGTAGAATGTAATACAATGAGTAATGTCTGTCTCCTGACATGCTGTTGTGGCGACCTATTATTTACTTCTTCTATTCTTTACAGCTTTGCAAAGAGTTTTCTTCCCTCACTCAAGAATATTTATGCGACCAGTGTCTGACAAAAACGTTGAGCAATATAAATCCATTACTCAAACCGATTTTCACCAAAACTCTCTTGAATGAGAGTGTCAACTTTAAATCCTTGAGTGACACGCCATGCTTTTCCCCGTTATCGTTCTCGCCCTAATTCGTGTATTTGTGCGATACATGTTTTAAGGCACAATTAATTCCAATCATGAAATTTAAGACTTCTTATTGAGATGGTACGCTGATGATAGTGAGAATAAGACATTATCTCTAAAATATTCTACAATTGTTGACAGCATTTTTCTATTGACGCATTATGACTCAATTAGATTTTAAGTTGAGTCTACCAATGCATTTACAGCGATGTTTATCAACCTAGTGGTAACAGTGATGTCAATTGTCAAATTTGGTATGCGACATTTCTAGCGACACTTCATTCAGCTATAGTCGCCTCTATAACAAACAAAGAACTTCCTGTTGTCTCTTTGCTCTAGACTCTTTGTTTCATGTTTTTAAATTTCGTTTTTATTTTCTTACAAAGAAACATTCTTTTCAGTGGATGGAATTTGCATTCCGCTTGTGGCAAGATATGGCCTGTGTCTGTCGTCACAGTTGATACGTTATGAATAGCACGATATCTCACATTACAAATTCAAAACTGCTGCATAAGAAGAATAGTGAAAAAATGTGGACGAAAGATACTCCCTACATCCCTTTATAATCACTTATTTCTTCAGGGGTTAAGCTGTTATGCGTATCAAACTGTTTTCAAGTTAACGCGTATGTAACCAGCAGGCCATTCGCAATAATATCTCTAGATCCTTTTCTATGTATGTTTTACGTATTTATAAACAACTAAAATTCCTTGGAGAAGAAAATGTTACATCAATTTTATCATTGACGAAACCATTCCGATCTTACGTTGCTATAACTAAAGTAGAACATATGAACGAGAAAGAGATTCCTTTGCTCTTATCTATGCAAATCTCTCTTTAGTAAATTGAATAATCTATACCCGTTGTTAGCTACTCTTTAATGCTTCTGATAAGCAATCATTCGAAGATGGTAGTCTATTCTAGCCATCCTTTATCTTTCAGTCGATTTTGATTCACGAAGCAGAGCTGTGAAAGCAACACGTTTCATTACTTAAGGGTGTAAACATTTTGCAGAGAATGACTAATGCACATGCTTCGTGAACATAAATCCGAACTTTCCTGTAACTTTTCGATTCGTTGTGTAAACCGTTCTCAAACAGATAAGAAATGCGTGGTACTGTTCATCGAAGTGTTGAAATTCGGGGACTTAGAAGAGGAGGTTTAATGACATGATCTGCTGTCGTAGTCATGGTAAACTGATTCAAGCAACCTATCACCATTATCATCATCATCATTATCGGTCAAACCTATTTGCTGACACGCTTTCCCTTAGCGTTTTTGTCTGATATAACTAGTGAAGCATATTTAATCTGTTTCTCCATGAGCAGAATAGAGGGAGGGGAAATACATAAGGAGCGTTTATCTGGCCTTGAGTACTTCAGAAATCTTTGCAGGATTTCTAGCTTTCTTTAGCTATCATTATTATTTCACCTCGCATTAGAAACGCGTTGCAGTAGCTTGATGTGGGTACGTTCTATGCTTTTATCTCATATTCTGTAATTGTTTATAATTCCGACCCACACTAAAAATTTCTCTTCTTGTTGCCAGTACTCATGTTTCTGCAAGAAACTAACATGAAAACTTAAACATTTTGTTATGTTTACGAATGGCGTTAGATTTCGTTTAGCAATCAACAAGCCATGATCAGTTTACATGTAAATATGCTATAGAAAACCATGACCGACCGGGCGTTCTTTTAAAATGGATATTTCTTGCATTCAGGGGTCATGCAATAATTCTGCAACTGAACATTTGCCGACTTCGAACCCTATTTCAATTCGCAAAGCTTCATCACAAGATAAATACATACCCCGTTCAAAACGATGGAATAATGGGCTCTTCGACCAAACTAGCGATGAAAGCTTACGTAAACTGTCGTAAATTCTTTTAAGGTTTTGCAAAACGTAGGGGTGTGGTGGTATGAACCAGACTTTTACGTGTGAAATATCTTTCTCGCACACACTCAAATCATAAACTAAAGAATATCGATACAAATAGAAATGACATCTTATATTAAGTGAGAACATAAAACAGGTTGCAATTTACAAAAATTTTAAAAGAAGAGGTAAATTATGTGGACTGATAAATTCTTGTTTCTTCTTCCATTTAGCAATATTTATCACATATTTCATATTTTATGCTTTACGTTCAATTACATTCATATTTGCAATTATGAACCAAATCCACCCCTTTACTGTCAAGACGTGACACAAATATCCCTTGCATATGCACCCCAAAGGCGTGACGTAATTTTTGAATAACTATTAGTTTCAAAGGGCCCTGTAGTAACTATAGGGCATGCTTTAAGAGTTAAGGCAAACTATCCTGATAAAGGACCAGGTTCTAGAAAGGAAAATATAACGGGTTCCCAACATTTGAATTGTGCTTTTCCCGTGAATTGCGCGACTTTCATTGCATGGAATGCTTACTTAGGATCAGTATTGAGGAGCAACTGATAAAGACCAATGTTTGCCTTTATTGTGTGATCAATAATTGGCTCTACAAAAGGAATAGTAGAAGGGAAAGTTTAAGTTGTTTCTACCACGGATGCTTTTAGCTTAACTCTCTAACTACTACAATTTTTGGAGTTTTTACCCTTTTACAGGTTAAACACCTCAAGTCCTAGCGATACCTTAGAGATGTGCTGGATTTTTACTCTTTATACAATTGTTTACATGCATACCTTCGTCACTTGCACAATAGTTGAAACTGCTCACACCCATGTCTGAGTTTACCTACATACGCGCCCTGCAAGACTTTGGTCTCCATTTTTGGCTAATTCAGTGTACACCGAAAGTGGCATATATTTTGGTCATTTCCCCTAAAAAGCTTAACAGCACCAGGTGAGCAAACAAATACTTAAAAACTGAAAAACTTGAGCCTAACTGATGCTATGGAATTGACTACTAGGTATCTAGTTTCATTTTATGCCAGTATTCAGGTTCAGAAATCTATTACGTATAAAGAAGAAAAGAGAAAAAGTCTTTTCGAGAATTCTTCGTTATCGTGATGATGTGAACTTCGTCTCTAGAACAGATATGGAGAGAATTTCAATGAAAAAGGGTAACATTGCCAAGGGTGAACGTTATAATTTCCAGAATGAGGTTATCCCTAAGATATCTACCGCAAAATAAACAGAGATTCTAATCTGCCAATAGTATTTAAAACTGAAGATATAGCTTGTATTGTAAAAGGGGAATAAACAACAAGGCCATCAACTAGAGTGCTCTGGAGACAGCATAAAAGCAGGGAAAAGAACAACAGAAACCTAAAAACGGAACCAAAGATCTGGTAGAGAGAAAAGTTTTAAGATTATCCCATTCCTGCAGATATGAATATGTAGTACAAGTCGATAAAGGCCTCAAGAAAGCTGAAGTAGAAGATGCATATATGCAGTCCTATTAGCATTAGTAGTAGTTTTGTCTGAGGTTCACACCTCCGCTCTGATATCTTTAAGCCATTCCCTACGGGCACATTTACACGGCAACACTGCTTCATATCCCCAGGCTATGGCAGAGTGAAGAGAATGGAGAACGAAATGAGTTACCAAGCATCACTTTCTACAAGGAAACAACCACCTCAGGTGCCATAGGGTTGCACTTGCTTAAAAACCCAGAGAGAGCCAAATTGAATGCGGATGACCGCTTCCGGATAATAGGTAAAGCTAGGTCTGCTCTTCACTTTGCCGTTCTAGAATGAGTCCACACCAAAGCAAGAATACCGTAGCTCTATCGATAAAAATAATTTGTATTCTCATCAGGTCTCCTTGGTTAAACATTCAGTTTAATGGACTTAATGGATTGGTTAAAAAAACACCCATCTTACAGTCAGAGTTCTGATTGGCTATTTTGAAAAACACAGTTTGGTAGAAGATTTTTTTGATTCCCTTTTTAATATTACAATCAGGTGAATTGTTACCCTGAGGAGTGTTAGACAAGAAGAGTATACTACAGTGTGTTTACATTTCTAACTTTATGGTCTCATTTGGTGTGGACCAAATTGTGATTAAGGTGATGAAGGTTTTTAGTTGAACTTTCTTTTACAAGAATGAGTGAGTTATTCAACCAAGTAATCTTTGAAGAGAAAGCAACCGTGTCAGGAAAATGGCATCCTTTATTCTCTCTCCCCCGCAGAGAGTCATCCTGACGGTATACCCCGTGTCGACGCTTATCAAAGAAAAACGTAATCATTGCATCAATGGATCTACATTAAAGACAATCTGATGCTGGTCTCATGCTGGAGATGCCAACAAGACCAACATATGCCAATTTATAAGTGTCTTGCCAATTTAGATCCAATCGAAATGTACGTAAGCACTAACAAGAGCAGAACATCACTGATATCAGCATGCTTCGATGAAGTATTCCACACCCTGTGAACTTATCTGAAAAGTCAAGAGAAAAATAATATGTGAAAGCATGTAGAACAAAATGTAAGTTTTAATGTGGCTACCAACAACAGATGGGACCAACAAATATCCTTATAAAACATAAAAGAACAATTTTTTATAATAATTATCTCAGCCAAGTTCTGAATAAGCTCATTGTGCCATCCCAGTACATTCTTGTCATAATTATCATTATAACATCATAATGATATACTCATAGCATAATTATCATTATAATATAATTATCATGATATGATCATAATCACATGTAGATGAACATAGTGTATAATGCAATATCATCAACATCCCTACCCACCCTACAAGAAAGGCACTGCGCATGTGCATGCACTTAAGAACGGAAAGAGAGAGTGAGAAAATCAGTATCCCAATATAGGTGCGATAAATAATTACTCTCTATCCGCTAATGTTTACTACAGGCCAGTGAAGTACCTTAGGCCCCACAAACCCCGATATTGTGGCTGTGAAATTCTCAAGTAGCGTAGGGAGTAGAGACGTTGTAATATTTATTAGTATTAACTGCAAAAGTCAATATGGAGTGTATGGAAAGTTATCAGAACTCAATCTAAGTTATGGTACATTAAATATTCGAGAAAGCGTCTAAGTCAGCAGGAGTCAGCAGTCGCATTCTGTTGGGTAAGGCCGTGATATGACAAAGTACGGCACTGCTTCAGAGAAAAGAAAGGTATTCAAGATGTTATAAAATTGTAATCGACTTTACAATCTCTTGGATACACAGTCATGTAATAACAATGCAGCCGAAATTCTTGATTATAGATCGTTGCATTAGCGGAGACCTGGCTAGGGGGGAAATTCGTCCGCTGCGCTGCGTCGAGCGTCGAAATATACTGTTTTAGGAGTCATCCAAGACCTCACCGACTTGAGGGTGATGAGAACGTGTTTTCTGTTGAGCATTCCGAATGTATCATAAGACTTTCTAGTCAACGTTTTCACCTGATGATTGCCTATGAACCACTAGATTCAGAAAGCTACCCTACCACTACGTGCATACTTTTTAATGGATTTGTACGTTTCTCGAATCGTCTATTCTGTATAGTGACCGACTCTTGATTACATGTGACTTTGAAATTCATGTCGATTTCAGCAACAATCGAGATTCTCTCAGAAGTAGCAAGCTACTTGGCCTTGAACAACCTGAGGAAATACCGATTCATATTCATGGTTCAAACTGTAGAGATGATAACAACGAGGACTCTGTTTAAACTATTAGCCCCTCACCCACAACAGATAATCTATTTTTGCACCACATGCCAATCCACGGTGGACTCCATGTGTACAATCTTTTGTTAAAGGCAACTTCAGTATATTACAGTATCCTGATATTGGTGTTTCGGACGAGGATCTCTAAAACTCGTGTCTTGGTAAAATTGTGTTATCGATGGAGTTATCACTTATGATCAAATATTTAGAAATAAAGCATTTAGAAATAAAGCATTTAGAAATAAAAACTACTATCAACATTATTAATGGTGATATGAAAGAAAGATAGCAGGAGAGCAAAAAATAGGTGGAGAAGGACTTAACATCGCAGTGATAATCTGCTATTTAAAGAAAATTAAAACCGAACCATTTTTTAATGAACTCTGCTTGGAAAGACCACTGTATCAGACTTATAAAAGAAAACGGCAGAGATAAACGTAACGTTATAAAAATGTCTTCTACTAGATGCTTGGAAGACGACTGATGTTGACCAAATAAAAAACTCCTTCCAATACATTATTTGTCAATTTCTGCACCATAAACTACCTGCTTTATACCTCGAAACTAACGAAGGGAGCAGTTTTTAAACAAACTCGCCTCCATGTTACCAAACATAACAGTGCCGTAACCACGAAATAAATATTGGGGGGGCTAAACTGGGCTTTCCATTTTCCATGGGCGTGGCCGAGGGCGTGGCTGAGAAAGGATGGTTTGCCTATGAAATGCTTTAAAATGCTTCTCAATATATCAACCAGAGCATATTCTTACTCTCTAAGGCAACTGACGGTACGTAAACTCTGCGAACATTCTTTCAATCAACTTGAAAATTATTGGGGGGCTATAGCCCCCCAGCCCCCAAGTGGTTACGGCACTGCATAAACAGTATTTTATCCCTCTTGTGCTTCTTGATTTAAACGCTGCTTTCGTTGATTTTTCTATTCTATTTGAATGACTGTATTCAAGTTGCATTGACTGAACTTCTGGACCAGCACTCTCTTGGCTCTTATCTTACCTCAGCAATAGACGTCAATATATATCATAACATAGCTGCACTTCAACAGATGAAGATTGGTGTGACTCTAGAATTCTGTCTTTTGCCTTACTGTTCCTTTTGTACACAAGTAAACTATCCAGCATGCTCGTAAGCCACTTATCAGATGTTCATGAATATTCTGATGACACACAATAATTTATTTCAGGTTCTAAAGTCGAGCAAAATGCAGCTTTATAATAAATGTGGAATTGTATTAGGAGTATCAAGCATTGGATGACAACAAAAAAAATCAAACTTGACGAGGTGAAAATAGACCGCATCCTGATAGGTACAAGTTGACAACTAGCCAAAGTAAACATTGACAGTTGCATGTAGGAGATTGCGCTATTACAACATCAACTGAAGTGGGGAGTTTTTATCTGTTGCCGGTTCAATACACTCGTGAAATTAGGCTTCTGCATCAACAAGTGTTATAAAGTACCTTTTCCAATCTATAAAATTAAACTGTTGTAAAACAAAATATGACTATTGTAATAGTATCTCATATGGAATGCCAGCAACTCATCATTGTAAGCTCCTGTTCAGAATGCTACAGACAAACCCATGTGAAATGTCGGTCGCTTTGAGTACATCAATCCCACTTTATAAAAAAATGTCCAGGCTTCCTGTTCAACAGAGTATCGTAATAAAAGTTTTACTTTTGACGTTCTAATAGCTAAAAAAAGTAGCTTAAGAGTAAATATAAATCAGTGTAGCATTAAGTCTTAATTTTAGCTATATCAAGTTTAGACTACACAAATATTTCAATTGTTGGGGTTTTAGGACAGTTGAGTTGTAAAGTTTTGCAGAATATCTTGTCTTCTCAATAACACAGTGAGCACATCCACAACATGTGCAATACAAGTACGTATTGTAGTTATAAATTTGATTACTCTTGTAAGAAAGGAATAATAAATTATTAGAGTTTAAGATTATTGCCGACTGAAACCATCTATACTTAAGATATTGATGTGTGGTGGTACATTATTTCAACGATTACTAATCTGTTTCCCTTTGTCATTCAAACAGAGTGAATCAGTTTTTACAGCTTTTTACTACTGAAAAGTCATAGCTTCCTGAGGCCCTCCATTATTCTGAGTCTCTCTTGGATGTAGTTGCTAGAAAGTCGAGTTTGACCTAACTGGCTCAACAGTAACTTGGTCCGGAGTAGGCCCCCTACTTAAGTCCCGAATCTCAAAACTTGAACTTGTTTTCGCACCGCAGCCTCTTTTCATTTTAGCAATCAGGTGAAGGTGTATAAAGTTTAGTAAATGTTTGCCGTAAGGTAAGAGTTCAATAGGTTATATTTCCTTCTATCTGACACCATTATGCAGTTGTTAACTGTTGATGTTAGCTTCCATGTGAGCGTCATTGACTTGATCCTCACCTTATGAAAATACGTTGTATTACAAATCATCCCAGAGTGGTACGTTTAATTGCATTATGTAAATTTTCACCTGACAAAATGCAAGGAAGAATTTACAAAAGAAATAAACAACGAAGCAAGTCAAATCCCAAGAACCTCTATTTGTCTAGCTATTAGTTTTTTGGTTTCCGTGTTTTTGTCCTGAGCATAAAATGCAGCCATTTCTTGAAATTTTCAAATTAAAATCCAAAAAATTATCAAGATATTTTGAAGAAAATCAGCACTTCTCTTTTGTCAGAGTGTTGCAATGTGTCTTTAAGACGACTTATGTAGAGGAATCGAAAAAAGGCATTTATTTGGCATGCTAGCGCCAAAATATAGGACATTGCCACAAACGAAGACCCTTATGTCGGCACGGTATTGTTTCTGAAGTGGGCTAAGCAACGACAGTCACATGTAGTGAAAGTTAGTATCTGTCGCGGATCCTAACAATCTACGCAATTCATGCAAACTAGAATGTTTGCATAGACTTGGTAGCCTCGTTTGCAATTCAAAATATAAAAATTTGATGCCATATCATTTTCCTATGAGCTGAAAAAGAAATCACTTTACTTTTATCTGAGATTTAAGTAGTGTAGTATTTATCAGACTTGATTATGCCGACATTTCCAGCTGCATATGCTCTTGAACACGTTTTTTAAAGCAATGGCAAAAGTCCTCTTTACTTTATCCTGCTTCAAGGAAAGAAATATAGAGCATCTTAGAAACTTGTGGCATTCTAAAACAAATCAATGATGTTTGTAATTTGAATATATTCATATGCTCTCGGAAGGTGTAGGACAACCAATAGCATAATTTGACATCTAACTACATCATGGAATTAGAGACCAAGTGAACTTGTTTCAATTGCAACATCCAATCATTTCCTTCGGTATGTGGCCATGGGTAAAGCTCCAGTAAACTTTGCAGTATCTTTGTCTACCCTCTTTTGCCGATTTTAATCTCGGTTTCTTTCCTGGAAGTTTCATCTTTCCAATAGTTAGTATAAAGTGATGAGGATGACTTGTATGATTGAGAAGCCAAGGAATTCTTCAAGAAATATCGGTGTAATTTTCGACAAACATATCTCCATGTCTGATCAAGTCAAATCAATATGTCAATCCTCCTTCTACAAGCTGAAGTGTATAGCAAAAATAAGAAAATTTCTTACTTCTGAATCAACGGAAATTCTAGTTCATCACTTCGAATTTAGATTATTGTAACTCCCTGTTGTATGGAGTCAACTTGAACCTACTAAATAAATTGCAGCATGCACAAAATGCTGCGACTCGGCTTGTCACCAATACTAAAAGAAACTTTAGTATAACTGAAAACACTCCATTGGCTTCCAGTAAGACAACGGATTGAGTTTAAGCTACAACTTAATTTATAAAGCTACTAATTATCTGTCACCAAAGTATATCAGAAATTTGCTATTACAGTATACACCTCAGAGAGCGTGTTGGTCTTAAAGTACTAGTTGATTAAATGTACCTAAACCTCGTACAAAAACATATGGAGACAGAGCTTTTAGCGTTGCGGCACCAATCCTTTGGAACTCGCTACCAAATCAGATAAAGAATGCAATAACTGTGCAGGATTTCAAACGTGGTCTTAAAATTTATTAGTTTTCCAATTAATTTGATTAAATAGGAAATATTACTTGTGAAGATTGACTTACTGTAAAACGCTTAGTGACAAGTTCTGATAAGCGCTGTATAAGTATTATCATTATTATTATTATTATTATTTACAATGACTGAATTATCTTTACATGTATTGCTGTTGCTTAGATACATAACTTCAAAGGTAACCCTTAAAGCAGCATTTTTGATTTTATTGGGCACTGGTGATAGTAAAAATATGTGAAATGTTATAGTAAAATGGGATTCCCTGAACATTTAATGAACCTTATCTCTCATGGAACAAAATCATGGTCTAACATGATGAAAGGGTTCGACAAAGCTGTATACTATCCCAATAATTGTTTTTCTGATCCCTACTGAATAAAATTGTAAGGCGTGGTGGTCGCTTGTAATCTAGCTAAGAAATGTGACCTATCTTGTTTTAAAAACACCACTAGGTGATCAGTGATCATAATAGAAGTTTTTTGCTAAAGAAATGAATCATCAAGGTGAGACGTATGAAGTAATAGTAAATGCCCGGCAGAGAAAACGTATGCTGGTGACCGAAATGTCATAGTAGAGTGATAAGAATAGAGGGTCATTAAGTCAGAGACATGGCATAGCTTGAAAGAAATAAGAAATCGACTAACAATTGATATAGAAGCACGTTATTGAGAGTAGATGAAAAGGACAGATTAAAAACAAAGTTCGATTTCCTGAAGACAAGAATCCTTTTAATATATAGCCATTTGTATATATGTAATATGCGGCTGTTAAAAGCGGATGATAGAGTAGTAATACCATTGATTAATCATGCTACGCAAGTATATTACAAATTTATTCGTTAATCGTGAATACTGTTATTGATTTGATACATAAAGAAACAGAAAATTGTGGTACCTTGGACATGTCGTGAGAGATGACAGAGTGGGAAGAAGTGCATTATAAATTTTGATTTTAGGCGTGAAAAGAAGGAGAAATCTAAGGGTAGGAACAGTTGGAACAGCACTGTCAAAACGTTCTTAGAACATTGGACCAAGTGAGAACAATTGTAAGAAGTCAACTTGCATAAGAGAAGCCTCGCCCAAAGAACACTTTACTAATACTATGATTGATAGTGATCATTCTATTGCGGACTATTACAGTCAGATTCAATGTAATAATAACTGGGTCATCGTGCGCAACTGAAGAACTCTTTAACAACATCTTCTATTTCTGATTAATTATTTTCTGTGGTATCACTAATATTGAATTCTACAATAATATCAATTAATAATATAATGCATTGCTTTTATACACCGCCATAATTAGTTCAAAACCATTCTACAGCGGTTTACAATTCATAGATGTATTACCCTGGCGGTGGGAACTTCAAGACAACCCGGGTTGCTAAATTTTCAAGTGCTAGCTCATACAGCTCATACAGTGCAAGCTAGTGGTAATGTATGGTTCATACCGTACCGAAGTGTACTACTGTTTGGCCTGGACGAGATTTGAATCAACGACCATTCGATCTTGATCTTCTCTCAATTGATTAGGCCACATGTGCAATAAGGGACTTTAAGGATTTTTAAGGGATCTATCAACTAGAAAGGAAACTAATCTTACTATTTTTAACGAATTGAAGCAATCACTCAAACATAGTAATCTTTTGAAAAACCATGCATCGCTCAATTTCATAGTTCACATGCCTCGGCATTTGTACTGGTATCTCATTATTTTCGTATTGCCAAAGCAGAAACCTAAAGTCATCATCGAACTACAAACCAATAAATTAATCGCTGCTCCTCGAGAAAATGTTTTTTTTCAACTTACTATCGTAGCTGTGAAGCCTCTACCTCTCCTTATTGGTAATTGAATGTCATCATTTCTAGTACAAATTTTTTGTCATCAATCTTTTAGCTGTATCTTGCAATGCAGATATCATTACACAACCGGCTAGCATTTTCGTCTAGTACCTTGCGTCGAAAAACTTCATCGAGATTTTCTGGTCTAATAAGTATTTATAAAATGAAGATAGAGTCTATACTGACGACAATACGCTGGCTTTATTTAAATTTCTAATCCTTGTCTCCTTATCCTAAACAAGGTTTTACTACGTACTGTCGATTGAGTTATCGGGAAAAAATCTGAACTTTATAGGTCGCTAAGACTGGTTGTTGTAGAATGTCATGCTATAATGTTTTGCTATTTCTTCCAATATCGTTTCTTATAATGAAATTTGAATTACGACTCAAGATTTAAACTTCAATAAGTGCTGAACAAAACTGAGTACTAAATCATTTCCTTGTAGCTCCTAGTTAGGAAGTGTTGTCTTTGAAAAAAATAAGTTTACAGTAATAAACATACCAGGAGCATTCAAGCTCTTTTGGACTTTGCTTTAAGTTTTTCTTAACTTGTATTTTAACTAGTACTAGGAATTCCTATATTTAAATATCCCAATACCATATTACTCATAAAGCACTTTCTTTAAAAATAAAATAAATCTAAAACTTTGTTTTAAGTCTTTGCTGTCATGCGTCAAATTTATTCATGCTTAAAAATTTTGTAAAGTTCAAGGTCTTCGCTAACTTGAAGAATTTAGTTTATATTGACATAACCAGTTATATGTACTATTTGATGATGACAATGTTGACAATAATGATAATAAACAAGTCTAAATAAACTTAGTACTACTTGTACCATGCGTTGATAATTATGTGCTAATGCTGTCAATTTTAGTTACAGGGTTTATGATCTCAACTCAAAGTTGCTCGGATATCATGATGGGGCCATTTGACATAGCTGGACAGGTCTCTGGCAAACCACAAGTAACATCATCCATGGGAACCCTACAAGATTAAGGGTCAAGTAATATGCCCAACAGTGGAAGATTAATATTAAAAGAGTGAATGCTATATAAATTCAATACTGAGGTATTGAATGCTAGATTTATTTTCACTATCGTACGTATTTTTCATTACTTCGCATTATCCTACTAGTCAATTGTAATTAGGAGCCTTTAAACATGTAGAATGTGAATTAATAGCTCTGTGGGATACCACAGAGTAAAAGAAAAATCCATCATAGAACTATTGGAATCCGGAGATAATGATATGTAGCCATAGAAAAGTGATTATTTTCAATGTGTCTTCCTTTACATTGGGTATCGGAAGTCTTACGTGCAGATGTTATATCACAGGAAGATATGATAATATAAAGTTTATAGTTTTTAACAGTTCAAGGCAGACCGCTTCCTTTCTTAGCTGCTTTACTATTATTTTTTCCATTTGCTTGTAATCAGAGAAACAAATCTCTTATTTGAATTAGACATTTTGTACATGGACAAAGGGAATCCCTTAAAGACATTGATTGCCGCTTAAAGGAAAAGTTTCTTTCTGGTTTTAACAGGCTTACTAGCTACAGATAATGAAATGAAAGATTTTTAAGTATGTGTTGACGGCATAAAAGCTATGCTAGTGTAGAATGCAAATAGTATTCATTGCCCTTAATTGCTCTTTTCTTAGTTTTATGCATTGTGAAATCATGGGTTTAGCAACCGTTTCCTTCATTATCTCAGGCTGTGAGGAATCAAAACAGTCCCTCGGAGTACCATCTTCGAGCTTTGAAAGGATTGAAATAAAATGATAGACTTCATGATCCTTCTTTCGCCTACGGATTTCCTTGAAATCGGATGTAATCAACTGTTTGATGTAAAGTAACTTTATTTGAGCATTCCATTGTAATGGCTGGTACTTTTTGGAAATGTACGATCAAGGACATTGCTTAGAGACTGAAAAATTTCGTGAACAATCTAGTGGCCCTTCTTATCTCTCCCCTCAGATAGTCTGTGCTTTTAAACTGCCGACCAAGTTAGTGAAAAGGTTCTTTGACATAGTACAATTTACAATAGGCCCGTGATCAACTGGTAGCACTAGGGAGAATTCATTGCTATAATAAATACAGTGTCTCAAAAGACAATAATACTTTTGTCCCAAATATAGTGCACTTTTGCCGTGTTCTCGTTTATTCCTTTCTCTGTAGTAATCACCTTACCAGAAGTCAAAAAGCATTAATTTCTTTAAGAGGTGCACACGCCTACCTAGTTTGCTAACCAGCTCTTAAGGTAAAAAAAGGTAAGGGCGCAAGTGATTTTCATGGAAGGGAGCAAGTTAGCTTTAGAATCTTCATTGGCTACACCAGAAGGAGCCTAAAATGAAGGATTTCGGCGCTCACTGATCGTGTTTGCTAGTATGGGTTTGTATTTGGAATTTGAGACATTATTCTCTCAGAATCCGTTAGTTGACGTTTCGTATCAGGTACACTCAAAAGTTATCTTCAATCTATGCAATTTTACCTTTGTTTATGATCTTTATGTTTATGCTATATGTGAAATATGTTGCGTTTTAGATAGAAAAAAAAGATAATCAATAGATAGATAATCAAGGAATCGAAACATCGTAGACAGAAAGGAGATACTACAGGAAATTAGAGCCAAGAGATTATTTTTTTGACGTATAAGTATAAAAACTGGAGTCACTTACTGTATCTGTGTAGTTAAACATATGTCATTGACAAAAAGCTGTTGCACTGGCTACAGCTACGGCGACAAAATTGGCCTCTAACATTCTAAATTGTGTGAAGGAAGTACAATAAGCGAGCAGCTAAGCAAAGACATGAAATCGCTTTATCTTTTCTGAATAGATTGCTACCGTTCTTGGATTCGTAGTGTTTACTGATAATAATTCTTTTAATAATCAAGCAGACACATAATTAGGAATGTTTTTAACAATAATAGTCACAAACTGCTTTATTTTCATATTTGTGTTATCTATTTAGAATTTTGCTCTGGCAAGATATTTTGTTCGCTTATCTGAATCTTACCCTCGGGATATAAAACAGTATAGGGGTTATACTGTGGCAGTATGAAAGTCTTTGTTATGATGTATTTATTAACAAGGTGGTCTTGTATTGAGTAACAAAGGAAAAGTTTGTAGTCCTGGGCCCCTGTTTTCTTTAAGGGGACGTAGTACAAGTAGTACCTGATTTTAAGGGTTGCCATGCTGCTCCATCTGTAAGCTGACAACCAGGTATTGGTTTTAGATTGTTGATCGAGCGAAAACAATCTCTTTAATGCAACGAGGATGCTCAAGGAGATCGATTATGGCATGGAGTATTTTTCGGAGATATATGGCCTCAAAGCTAACTGTATCAGGAGACATAAAGTAGAATATTGTACGAAACATTGCACATGAATAATCCAGATCAAACAACCATTTTTTACACAAACATTTTCATTGAGTATCAATGAGCATCAATCAGTTAGCTTGTGTGCATACATTTTTTTTTCCTGTGTATTTATCGGTACGCTTTTTCAAACATAGGTTCCCGGTGTTTTGTTTCTAGCTAATGTTGTTTGGTAGAATATGACTAATGCAAAGTTAGATTACGAGTTCCTTTAACATTTCCGACATTTTACACAAGGAATATTATGGTTTCTGGTTTGTTTTCGGTCAGTTTACGCATACTCCTGAATAATCTTACCATGTTTTGCTTCTCTACTTTTCGTGGTACAGTAATTTTATTTTAAAGACTGGACCATTTATGTTACGTTGATATGGATAGATAAAATCTAAGGAGCTGCAAGGCACTCCTTTAGAATCTTAGCCTTATAGGACACCCTTCAGCAAGAAGTAGCACCCATTGAGTTCCACAAGCAGGGTCACGTGAAACCATGGAATACTGGTGGTGTATTGCACTTTAAACAGGTTACGCATATCGTGTTTTATAGCTAGGGAACTGCAATTCTCAGCAGATAAATGCACTGTGGATCAATAGTAAGGTTTACTGTCTCCATTTGAAGATACATCTGAAAAGGGCAACCGGAAAACACTGCAGTAAATGTCCCTGTTAGGCATCATAAATCGACACATAAAGGAGAAATAGAGAAGTAACGGCAAGGATAATCCGAAGTTAACTAGTGATGCCTCATTCTGCAGTTGAAGAAGCAAGGCTTTAAAGGTCGTCACCCGGCAAAATCCTGGTAAGCTAAAAATTGGAACGTGGATTGCAAGAATGATGGCAAAGAAAGGTAATCTACAGAATATCAAGAGAAAATTATTTTGAAATTAAATGTACGTGTTACTAGATAAGAAAACAACTCAGAAAGAGAGAGAGAGAATAACTTAGGTAACGTAGTTTTATGAGAGATTGCTAAAGCTGAAAATACGAGCAAATCTAGTAGATTTTGTCATAATTCAAGTTTATATGACAACGTCAGAATATGAAGAAGAGGATGTGAATGAGGTATAAGAACAACTCGAAGAATTCGTTGATAAAGAAACAGGTAAATAGAGTCTGGTTATAAAGGGTAATTGGTGAAGGACAACAAGGAAAGGTAGTTTGGAAACAAGGTTTGGTAAGAATAAAAATAGAAAAGTGGAAGGTTAGCCAATTTCACCGAAAGTAAAGGACTTGTTTTGACGAATACACGGCTCCAACAGCCAAGACCTAAACGATGTACGCATGGAAGAACCCTGGTGATACCAAAAGATTCCAGATTCACTGTCTCCAAATAAGGGAGACAGGGATAGATTGTGACTCGGATCCCAACTTATTAGCTATGACATTGAGAATAAAGCTGAAAGGAGGAGAGGGGAGAAGTGTTGCTTGGACAAGTCAGGAGAACCATCAGTAGGGAATCGGAGGAAGGTAGATGAATATTTAAATAGGAGGTTGTATAATAACTGCAGAGTGATGAGTAGGGAAAACAACTCAGAGAAATAATAACAGAAAGCGGCAAAGAAACCATTGGACATGAAAGAAATGACGGACAAAAACCCATGGATGACTAAAGAGATGACAGATAAAGGCAAAACAGAAAACGTAGTAATAGTATGTTGATAGATAGAAAAACTGGTGCTATCATATCAGAAGCAGAAGAAGAGGTGAGACGATTATGTTCAGCAGCTTTATAGAAAGAATCATTGTGCGAACATAGTGAAGACGATCTCAAAGTGGAGTCAGATCACAATCTAGAGGAAGGCTAAAAAGGACCAGAAATTTTTCATGGCGAGGTAAGAAAAGCATAAAAACAAAAACAACAGAAGGAAGAGACCGGGTTCTTGCAGAAATTCTGGGTATAACAAAAAATGGTGCTAGAGAACTGTTTGATGTACGCAAGAAAATATATAGTATAGGTGAGTGGAGAGTTGTAATGGTAGCAATACCAAAGTGGAAAAGTACTTTAGAATGGAACGAACACAGAACAATTGCATTGATTGCACATGCATCAAAAATCATTTGAAAAATATTGAACAGAAGAGAAAAAGTAGAAGTGTAAGAAAATATTACTAAGACGCAATTACGAATTTATGAAAGACATTGAGAAAAATAGAAGCATTGAGTGCCATGCTAACAGTATGTGAAAAATCAGTAGAACATCACAGCGAAGTGTACATGTGTTTCGCAGATCTAGAAAAAGCATTTTGACCGAGTCAGGTGGGTAAAATGCTAAAAGATCTTAGTGAAATAGGAAACGGCTGGAAGGATCGAAGAATTGCAAAGAGGCTGTACATAGACTAGAAGGCAAGGGGTAGAGTAGAAGGAGAAGAATCACAGCCATAACATATTAGCTAAACAGTGAGACAATGTTGTTGGTTCCCATCTGTGTTATTTTCAGTCCATACAGAGAAGATTATGAAGGAAGTATAAGACATGAAGACAGATAGAATTTTGATAGGAAGAAAATTTCTAGCAGATGTACGCTTTAAATATGATTATATCTAAAGTGAGCAATGCCTCTGCAATTGTAACGCAATTGTTAAAAAATTAAAACTTACTTGCTATAAAACTCAATCACAGACCTCTTTTCAATAAGTTGTGACGTGTTTAAAATGGAGGGGTTACGCTGTTCTTTGCCTGAAGACTGCTATTCACATTAAATATACAGAGCATTCAGCTTAAGAATGCCACTTTCCATTCTGAGTAATCAAGTCAGCCTGTATGTCTTGTTTAAAGTGGGATTCATATCGAACTTTATGTGGGTCCATCTACAATGGTTGGATGATAAAATTTTCTTACTGATAAAAAAACATTAAGATATCATACTACGAAGGATAATATCATTTAAACACTCTATAAGTTGTTTAAACCCATATATTACTAAACAGCCCTGAAGGTTTTTCGTTTGTGTACATGGTAAGGATACGATTCACAAACACAAAGTCGAGTGCGCTGGCAGTCCTGACTTTTGACTGTAGATGTAATATTACTCTGTGGTCCTATTATTTTGATAATTGAACATTCGTCACTAAAAGTTTCCCCAATTTAGAAAGTAATGAACATTGTACACAATTATCTGAATGGTCTTGTATTTATGGCAGGTCGACAGTTACAGTTTATCATTCTTGAGAAAAAAAGCAAAAACTTCCTTAAAATGATACAAATAAATGGAAATCTATTCATCAGGTTTATCCAACTCAATGTTTCTTATCTACACTAAGAACCATAATCGTGAATCCCGTCAGCATGTATCTTACAGCAGGTACGATAACTAAATTTAACTAGCATTACTTACCCGTACTACGCTGCGATATATTTAGGGAGTTGATGCAATACACTACTGAATTCAAATGATCAATAAATATCAAAAATCTCAGGTAAAAATAAATCCCGATTAGCTTCCTCCTTTGATAATATTGAAATTACTGGTTTTATGTCTTCCCATTTAGTACAGAATGTGCATGTCATTATTTTATTTTGTCTCTTACTGAACAGCTGACGCGGGGGCCCAAATTTACCAAGACGGTTTCTTTGCCATAAAGTACATCAGTTAGTGTCTACTCACGCTTTATAGGAGTAGGGAAAGTAAATTTAAACTTTTTTATTGTAACT